>CAJNDV010032553.1:81026-112464 GCA_905221635.1 Symbiodinium sp. CCMP2456 | reverse complement strand
GTGCGTTTGTTTGTTTGTTTGTTTGTCTGTCTGTGTGTGTAGCTGTGTACATGCATGTATGTATGTGTGTAATGCATGTAGGAAATGTTGTAGTTTATGCAATGTGCGTGAGTAAGTACATAGGTAGGTAAGTAAGTAAATGAGGCAGTAGGTACGTAAGCAAGCAAGGCAACGAGTGAGTGAGTGAGTGAGTGAGTGAGTGAGTGAGTGAGTATGCATGCATGCATGCATGCATGCATGCATGCATGCATGCATGCATGCATGTGTCCTACGTACGCATGTATGTATACATTGAGTAATTATGCAACTGTAAGCATGTGTAGGCATCTCGTTGCACTGTAAGCCCTGTTTGCACGCACGGGCATCCGCACATGCCTGTGCAGGTGCACAAATTCATGCATGCGCTCATGCGAGTAATCAGGCTGGTATGCGCCGAACTGCCTGCAAAGGCTGCAGCACGCCTACATGCCCACACACACGTGCTCGTATTGCTGCATACATGCATCCTACATGCATATGTACATATACATTCATGGGCGGACATACGTACGGCGTACTCAAGGCCAAACAAGCAAGCCAGCAAGCATACATACATAAAAGCAAAAACAGATGCATACATGCATGCTTCATGCGTACACGGAGGCGTGCGCGAACAAATGCGTCCCTAGGTAACAAGTTGCATGCATGTGCAAGATCTACTGTAGCTATAGTAGTTTTGTGAACAAATGTGCGTGTCTGTGCATAACTAGGTCCTTAGGTGCTTCCCTACATGAGATGTACACACGCGTACGGCGACAGAGAGAAAGAAGTGCACGCCAAAGAGTTCTCTGCATTATTTGCTGCTCTGCTATGGGCGGGCCCCCTTCTTAGCATGACGTGCTCCGAATCGGCACCTCCAGTCCCTCCACTCCAAAAGGGGTTGCGCTCTGAGCGCAAGCGGGGGTGACCCTCCCTCAGGATATCCTCACGCCCGCAGACAGAAAGAAAGAGGTGTTACCTTCATCTTTGGGAACGCGGAAGGGCGCTAAGTCGGTGATACCTCGCTGAAGCAATCCACCCGTCACAGAGGCTTGGCATCGAGACTTGGCCTCTCTGACGGCCTTCAACTTCGCCTCAGCCCTCAGAGTCTCTGGCTAGGTGCAGTTTCCTAGGGGTTCTCGACTTGTTGTTCACTTTCTGGGGCTCAATGGTGGTTTTTCGAGGCGAAGGTGACCGCAAGTTGCAAAACCAAGGTTGGAAATACATTGGCCTGATCCTCAGATTGCCCAGCTTTGTTCGCTGATCCTCTTTAAATTTGGGATAGAAGGGATCATCCGTGTGTCGATCTCCGCCCTGCTGCGAAGATGTTCAAGACAGCCTGGCAGGTGCTGAGCACCACCATCTTCCTTGCAGTCTCAGCAGCTGGTGGCCTGGTCAGCTCTGGTGTTGCAGAGGTCTGCGAGCGAGCCCGATGAAAGCCGGAGGGGCTGTTTGGGCGTGTTTCTGGCAGGGTCATACCGCGACTGCGATGCCGTTTCGGCTGTGCTTGTTAAAGCCTTCCTACTCGTACATTGGCCTTCATACTGAGCCCGCAGTGTCATCTACGACAACAGCCACCTCAGCTTTTGTGCCCTCAGCCCGAGGCCCTTTGAAGCTACCCTTGCGTACAGGATCTGCCGTTCTTATGCCCCGTGCCGCGTGGCCTGGTTTTCCTGGGCTTCTCGGTGTTCACATTTGAGGCCTGCTTGGTGTGTGTGTGTGTGTGTCTCCTTCTGCTGGGATTCTCGGTTTCTGCTGAAAATAAAGCGACAAGCAGTTCGAAAGCCTACAATGTCTCAACTTGGGCCCTGCCACCACATGTTGAGACTGGTTTGAGACGAATAGAATTCCGAACTGCCGCACTTCCAGTTCTAATATTCTAAGTATTCCACAATAACGTGCAGACTGGCTGTAGAGGCGTTGCAAGCGAACTTGAGCGCTTGTGATGCCTTATTTGCTGATTCGATCAGGATCCAGCCGTCCCAGAGAAGTTGTTTCACTCCAAACTTCCACAAGTCGTGAAGCCGTAGCCATGGCAGCCTCGCTACCTTTTTCCCGCTACTGTTCCTGCAGCCCTATAGAAACCTTGTCCCAGAACCCAACAACATCCAGTAACGTACTATGTAGGTTTCTGGGCTTCCGGAAAAGCACCTGGCTGCCACAGCCTTTTTGCTTGTAAGGGAAGGCCAGCTTTGAGTAATGATGGACCCGAACTGCACATGGTCACTTTCGCGAAACCTGCAGTTGCTGTATGCCAGCACCCGCAGAAGCTGTGACTGGTCGGAATATTCGGGCAGTAAGAGACTGACACGCGAGGGAACTGAAGTCAGTATGAGTGAGTTCAGCCACGAAAAGTGTATACCTCCCATTAC
This sequence comes from Symbiodinium sp. CCMP2456, assembly GCA_905221635.1. NCBI lineage: Eukaryota > Dinophyceae > Suessiales > Symbiodiniaceae > Symbiodinium > Symbiodinium sp. CCMP2456. The sequence goes on along the minus strand of CAJNDV010032553.1, from coordinate 110,074 downwards.
CTTCCTATATCACCGGATTCACATCAACGAAAAAGCAGTATCTGGCATAATTAACATGTTTTGGCTGGCAGTGTACCGCGACCAGGGCATCAACATGGTCATTCCAATGTATGAGTCGCACCGGGACAAGGCTCTCGTGAGCAGCACACCACCGTGTTTCAAAGCATCGGTTTAGTGTAGCACAGGCGAGCTTCGATCGTATTCTCTCAAGGACACTCGTTGCTGCAGGAAGCTCAGAGAACTCGTACATTTTGTCCAGGGCACATGTGCCAGCTTGCTTCTCTGCGCTCGTCAGGTTATTGCTATCTTCGCCACATTTTCCACCGGGACTGCGAATTTCTGCAGTTGAGGGAAACTCACGGTGTTCCTCATGTGGTATCGCATGGCATCTGCTTTGAACCATGCTTTCAAGCTGTCGGCACTTTGCATGGCAGGAATGTGCTCCTCTACGGGGATGGCCTGCGGCCAATTTTAACGTTGAATTTGGCGCAGGACTGCACACACATCCATACACAACATCCTTTTGCCCACAGATGCCCACGGCAAAACTTGATGCATAAGTTTGAAAACAACAGGCTGGAGACCTATCCTAAATTCTGGATTGCGTTTGGGGTTCCAAGTTTTGGGAGCGGTTGGACTGTAGTTATACTATAGACAGATGACACCCGAGCAGACTTTGTAGCCGCCGGCAGCTTCATTTGACTGCAGGCGATGCTGTCATTACACCCTCATTCGTTAAGCCTGCGCATATACCCACACCGCTCAACCCCAACAATTGGTTAAGCTCAGAGTCAGAGCATGCAGACAAGGGGGTTACCGACCAGAGTCAGGAGTATTGTGCTGCAAGAATCGCCATCCTCGCATCGTGACTACATGCCAAAATTCCCACGGCAATGACATACTAAGGAACTATATAGGGTACTAGAGCCCCTAAAGCCCTAAAAAGTAGGTACCTGGAGGGTTAGGGGATGGAAAACCTCCGCTACTTCCAGGACTCACTGGCTTCCACTTGGGCTGCGGCCCAAGACTTCCGGCGTGCAACGTTCACAACCCTCCGGCATCCCCAAAGCCTCTGTGAGGGTTTAGGGTTTAGGGGGTACCTTATTTTGGGGTCCTTATGATAAGGATCCTACTATTGATGGTGCTATATTAGGGTCCCCTAAAATCGGAAACCTCCCTGTTGACCTACTAGGAGTATGGTTGTTGTCGTTGGTGTGGCTGGCAGGGGCGCAGGCGGTATCGGTGCTGAGGCTGGTGATTCCCTGGAGTGCACAACCCCAGAGACTACCGTGCGACTCCCTGGAGTGTCCAACCCCAGAGACTACCGAGACTTTCTGGAGTGCCCAACCCCCAAGGCTACCGTGAGACTCTCTGGAGTGAACCCGTAGACCCCAGGACCTTACCAGCGGTGTGCGCCCATGGATCGTCGACTGACCTGAATCGAACACTCGTGTGTGTTACCTGAGTGGGGACCCCACGACCGTAACGCCAGTGAGTGATGTTGTCTGTAAACTGATTAACAAAGTGTTTTGTGCGTGCGTTTACTGTGATTGTTCATTGCGCGCTTTTGCGTTGTTTGATGTGTGTTTGTGGTCTTTGTTGTATGGTGTTGTTGTTCTTAGTTTTTGGGCGTGGTTGTTATTAATCGTTTTTGTCTTCTCGATGTTGTTGTGTTTGCGGTAGGTGTTGCCGCATGAGACATATTAGATTGTCTCCACATATTTTTATTACGTTATATCACCATTGCCATGGCTGTTGTCAGGCCAAATGTCAGAAGGAAGTGTGGTGTTAGCCGACTACTTGCCATTGCCATTACCAGTGAGGAAGCAAAGCCAGCTTAGCCCAAGTAGAGCTGTCCTCAAAGGCACCCTAAACCGTAAAATCCCCTGCAGCCCAACCTGGAGCTGGAGGTTCCAGTAGCCTTTGCCATTGCCTCGCTTGCTCTCGTGCCACTGTCCGCTGCCCAGCTGCCCGGAAGACCATACAATACAACGCTGCTGCAATGGCCCAGAAGGCTCCAAAGGCGGGATGAACATAAGCGAAGGAATCCCAAACAAGTGCCCTTCTATGGAGGATCCTTAATTCTGCCTACCGTTGTCCCATCTGCTGAGGCCCCACGTTGCAGATCACCACATATGTATGTGTTAACACATATCCGGGGCTATGAAGCATATATTCCTTTCCGGGACTTGAGAATTCTCACCTGATTCAGCCTGTGCCAATTACATATTTGCAAGCGTAAGCATGCTTCTTTCGTCAATAGTTAACACGTAGCTTATGCACCTTTGTAATTTTCCATTCCTAGGTTCTACTCTTCCCAATTATAAAAGCTAGTGTTTCTCGAGGTGTTAGAGCCAGCTTGGCATTTGTCAGGCCATTGAGAGTCCTAGCTAACCCGGGCCTGGCCCGTAAGTCATACAGAGGTTGTTAAGTTACGGGCACTGTTTTTGAGGAGAGAACAGTCGAGGCTGGAATTGGATGTGCGCGGTGCCAGCAGGTACGTAAGCTGGAGATCACAACATGGAAAGGCAGTTCAGAACAAGCAATACTCACTTAGGCTTGTGCCTCCGGAATTTTTTGTCTGACTCCGACAAGCCTTGAGTACACATGCCCTGTTCGGGCTTTACAAACCTTACCGGAATCGCTGACTTCCAGTCACAACCTTATAGTGCAACAAGAAAGCTCAACAACGAAGCATAACCGGCCCGGATGTCTGTTCCATTTGTACTCTGATCAATTCTGATCCAGCTACCTACATCGCGCTTTCCGTGGCTCCTGCAGCTCGCAAAGCACATTACACACTCAAGGCAATCAGGACCCTATCATCCCTGCTATATTCCTGAGTAGAAGGTTTCTCATAGACCTGCGTGATCGCCACTTGTCGGATGCATGCCTGTATTGACTTGAGACGGATGTTTGTACACGCAAGCAACCCCCGCCCCCACCTGCAGACACATTGGCACACTGTACACAGAATCTCCGAAGATACAAAATACACCATAATACACCCAAAAAGGCCCGCCCACCAACAAACACGCGGGTCTTGGTGCAGAAACGGTCTTCAAGCACGGACCCCAACATGGCCTCCTGGTTTCTATTTTCCGGCTTCAGGTTGGCACTGCCGACGTTCGACCTTCTGGAGAGTGGTTTGGCGAGGCTGTCTTCACGGTGCATGAACAAGTTTCGATAATGAATGAATGGAATGGAATGAAGCGAATCGAATGAATGAATAAATTTATGAATAGATTTATGAATGTATGGTTGAATGGTTGATTGATTGATTGTAGCAAGTGTTGCAAACATACGAAGAGAAGATTGTGACCATGCGAGCGTTGTGGACATGTGCATGTTAAATTCGCACGTGTATATACTAATACGTACTTAGGTACATACGAACGCAGTCCTCTGGCGGTGAATCGAGCGAAGGGGTTCTGCGCTACCTTGCTCTGCATGTGCAGAATCCTGCCAGCAGGCCCAGCTGCACTGCCAGCCTTGTCTCGAGCCACCTGCGTCGGCGCACTCAGTCTGCCTGGTGTCACTGCAAGTTCCGATTCAAAAAGGCTCCATGTGTACAAGACGTGCCCACTCCGACGTGTTGGGTTTGGGCTCCGAAAGCCACAGCGAGGTCTTGGATTTCAGACAAATGTATGCCTGTTGACCGCTACCGGCTGCTGTTTTCAGGTCTGGGCATGTGATGCTGATGCTCGCCCTGCGGCGGTACCCACTAGGCATTTGAAGCCTGTGCAGCTGATGTCCACGATGCTCGCCAGCCAACAGAGGTGTTTGTTGACATGGTGTTGCCGCATGCTATGTAACTGATGCTTTAAAGCCACGTTTTGGATTCCGGCCGGGCGGATGCCAATCATGCTCGCTCCACGAGAGCTGATGGTGGTGATGCATTCGACTCAAACTGGAGTCATAGCTGCCACCCATGGGTGTCGGTGCTGCCCTCATTCAAGGGCTGGGCAGGGGAAGGCGATGATGCTCGCCATACTGGTGGTGCTGCTTCAATCTGCGCAGTCCGTTCTCACGATGACTTCTGTTTGTTGACAATACATAACCCAATATATAGGCTCCCATTTCCCAGAAAGACCCAGATGGTGTCTTTTGCTAACTCCCCCAACTCGTGACTCTCGGGGGGGCCTCGGCTCCCATGTTCTGGCTGGCATGCCGGTTCCTAGCAGATTCTCGTCTGCGAAGCTTGCTCATTCTGAGGCGTGAACATCTTCCGAGCCATGCTGCTGGCTGTTTGCGCAGCATTGGCTCGTTATGGCCCCTTTGACATGCAAGTGACTGTCTGCGGAGACTGCGGCAGGAGATAGGAGACTGCAGAGCGGAGATGCAATCTTCAAACGTCGCCGTCACTACCATTCGATTGCCGAGCCTCTGTTGATCCTTACGTTCCAAGACTGCTGAGCTAGTTAGGTGGACAACACTTGGACGATTTTCTTTCGTTGGTCGGAGCTGTCAGACTCTTAGTACAATCTGTGCTTGCTTGGTGGGCTCAGAAACACATGCGGAAGGTCATGAGTAGTGAAGCAGTCTCCACTGAGTATCGTGCCATTATTGTGGTAGGGTCTCGTGCAGAGATGGTTGGCAGCAAGGTGGCTTGTGTGCCGCTGGCGCTGATCTATCCGGCTGCCATACACCTTCGCCTTGTTGCTGCCTGCCTTGACAAGCTTCTCACGTTTTCCCGCAGAATGATGTGGCAGTAGTCTGTGTCTTCGTACCTCTGAATGGGTTTGTGTCAAGTGTATGGATCTCCTTCCCGACACCCAGGCCAGCAATGAAGGTAACCGTCTCGAGGACGGGGAGCCAACTTCCGACCACGCGTGCATGCCTGCATTAAGAATCCCAACATCTGGCTGCGCACATCGTTCCGAAATATCCACCGGAATTCCTGCGCGGTGCGTCTGAGTTGGGCCTCGATCCACCAGGCCTTGGGCGACTATTTCTGCATAGTCTTTGGCATCGCTGTCACGGTACTTTGCACAGCCACTTGGCAAAGCTTGCGTCTGTCAGCATCTGGGATTGCCTTTGTAGTTGTTCCTTCTCTGCGACTTTTCTGGAACTTGAGCAGGACCACGTCATAGGTAACGAGCCTGCACTGTTGTTGTTCATGCTGCGCTGTTGTCGTTGGTTCTGCGTGCCTGCAGGTAGAGGTGTTTCACCCGCTGTCCTGATGTCTGCCGGCTGCAGGGTGATCTCTCCTCACCTGGCGTAGCTAAACCTTCAAGCCAAAGAAGCTTGTTGAAGAATGCGATGCGGCAAAGCGACTCGATCATCCGAAAGTCTGGCCTGCTAGCTCTGAAACTCCCGCAGCTTGTTGCTGATCATCCCGATGTTCTCGCATTGTGGGCCCGACATGAAAGATCGTCGGTTCGTTCAACACCGCGGGCGTTATGCTTCAAGGCATCCTATCTGGTATGAGCATGTGCTGTCAGCAGGTACATGGACTGAGCTGTTTTGGCAGACATCCAGCATGAAATCATCCAGTCCTTTGCTGACCACCCGAAGAGCCCCTCAAGACTATGTACGCAGGCGGTGTGGACATGTACAATATGGACTTCTCCGTGGCTAATGTGCCCAGTGCACCATGAGGATATTGCAGCTATGAGTACGCTGCAGGCCGCACCTGAACCCCGCAGTGACCCGATTTCGTTCAGCCCCGATGAAGTATAGATCAGTAAAACTGAAAGCCGGCCGCAATGCCGCAGCCACGCATCCTGCATCCGTTGCCGGCTTTAGCAGCTCGAGGGCAGAATTTCCAGTGGTTGGTTGGATAAAGCCTTGAAAGGTATTCATTGCCTGAGTCTGAGTGAGTGGCGGCCAGCATCATCCCGGTCCTCAGCAGTGTTGTCAGGGTGAACCTTTGGGTCAAGTACTTCCGTTCGTCTTGTTCGTTTTCCAATCGCTTGTGAGACAGCTGCTGCCTCATTCCCTTTCAAGCCCTAAACCCTAAACCCTAATCCGAAACCTAAACCCTAAACCTTCAAGGACCTGTGGTCGCTACAAAGCGCTTTTCGGGAGCATGGTGCCCGGCCCTCGGGCAGTCAAAGCAGCCCTGTCAAGGAGCCGTGGGGTCTTCGACTCGATCAGCCTGCATCGGCCTTTGAACCAAAAGGTAATCAGTTATCAATTCATTCAGTTCTGTATATATTATACTATAGTACATTAGTCATTTTTTTATTATTGACCAGCCAAGGGGTCAAAGTAGATTGAACTTATGATGAGCCGCAAAGCGAAGCTAAGCGAGTAAGTCCAGATGCTGGAGGGGGACATGTCCAAGCACAGACCAAAGAGAGTGGGTTGCGGCCCAGGGAGTTCGCTCTTTGACCCGTCAAAAGCAAGAGAGCGAACAAAATCAGATAGTTGGATAGACAAGTAGACTCCTTCTTATCAGAAGCATACCACAACCTAACAACTGTCCGGAGAAAGTGCCGTCAAGTTGCCGAGTAAACCTTGGATATAGCCGCTTTTACAGCTTTTCAGACCTCAAGCGGTAGACTTGGACCAGAAAGGCTCTTTCCTGCGTCGTGATCATGCTTATGCGTTGTCAAAAGTTGGAACTGGAGGGGGTGGTGGGTTCGTTGCTGAACGGAATAGGACTGCATAGCAGCATCGACTGACTGAGTATGACATCCACAGTGCACAGCTATATCGCCCAGGTGAAAGATCTTCATCTTGGTTCTGTTGCTCGGCAAAAGCAAGTGAAGCTTCGCATAGAGCCCGGGCTGCACCTTTTTTGAGGAGTTCGGTGAGCAGCAAACGGTTAGGAGATCGTCTTTCTGAGTTTGCATTTGTCAGCATCTGTGGATGCACCACCAACAAGTTCGGGGTGATATGGAAGGATTCAAGGCTTCGCCAGGTTCAGAGTGGGATCTGTGTGCGCGGGCGGGCCAGGGGGGCCCAGGAATGCTTGCCATGCTTTCCTTGTACAGGCTCAACTTGTATCAACTGCAGCTTTGCATATCAAGGCAGCCATGCGTCGATTGTAGGCTCTGACAGCGCTTGCCCATGGCAGCGCTGCCGGACGAGTTTGCCGAACTGATCGATTCCTCGTGGATCACCTTTCGACAACAGCTGTTGGCAGCACACCAGGGGAGAGAAGCAGTGTCGCTTGGAAGCAGCGGCCACCAGGGCGCCAAGTCTATTGCCCTTGTGATGCCTCTCACAAGACCTGCCCGTCGCAGAACCCTTAAGTTCATCCTTGCTTCGTGCATGAGGCCGGCGCGCAGCTTGCTTCTCGCGTCGGATGCTTCCCCAGCGCTTTCGCCGAAGGCGCTTGAGGATTGGGTGTTGCGGGAAGTTTGCGAAGTTGCCGTCCGAGTTCCCGAGGTCTTACTGTACGGTTTCGGTTGACTTTGAGAGCCAAGTAGGATTATTGATGTATAGGATTGAGGATCAAGCGCACCTGTGAAGAGCGCTTCGGTTGTGCGGGGCCTGCGGCATCTTCGGCCGTCTAGAGCAGCACCCATCTTGTCTTTGGGGTTTCCCCAGGACACCACAAAGAAGGGCCCTGAGTGAAGACAGCACAGTATCGGCGAGACTCTCGGGAGTATCAGATAGCGCAACGCCGACAATGACGCCGACGACAACCGAAGTAAAACGATCACGCAGACAAAGACGACCTAAACGATAATGCAGAGTAGCATGCCGTGAGGAAGATAATCTGGGGGAAGACTACACCTTAAGAACGCTGAGATTCACACCGACGACCACAAAGAAGGCAACACAGAGGGTGAGGATGACGCCTGGGATTTTGTTGATGACGAATGGCTGTGAGTGACGGCGGTTATGATTAGTTATGATGGTTACACTTTACACATGTGACGTGTGAGTAGGTATATGTGTGGATATACACACAAGAATATGAAATACTACATAAACACATACAAATACATTAACCGATAAGCACGTGGATATACATGTGCGTATATATACATATGTATGACATCTACCACGACCCTGAATAATAATGACAAGAATAAGATGATGATACTGGCGAGCATGATACTGATAATAGTGATGGTGATGGTGACGATGGGCATGAGAGTAGGTAATTAGAGCCAAAGCGTGGGAGGATGGTTATTTGACTGCTTTGTGGCTTCATTCGTTCGGTCTGGGCATGATCCTTCCTCGCAGTAGCCCATGCGCGGGCTTCAAACCCGAACCGAGCCCCACCGCTGTCAAGTCCAATGAAGCTCGGCGGGATGGGGCGGGGTGGCTGCGGCAAAAAAATCTTGATCCAGACTTGAAGGTACTTGTTTCAACCTTTAGGAAAATAGTATTGGTAGTTATTTAGGCTTCTATACCCCTAAACCTCCAGTGAAAGCTGTAATTACTCGTCTCAGAGAAGTGTCGAAAAAGTATCTTCCACATTGCCGTATCTGCACCTTGTGCCCTGCCACAGTTGAAGCCGCTCCGCGACCTTCAAAAGACTCTCAGCTGAAAGATCTGAAAGTGGAAGACGGAAGACGGCGTGTCATCAACTGCTGGGGTACCTTGGTTTGCCCCTGCAATTGCGAAGGTACCTGTCCAAATGTTTGTCTCGCGTTTTAGTCTTGTGTTGGCAGCTTGGGAGCTGTTGAGGAAACAGACTAGCAGCCACAGTGAATCAGTCTTAACCAAGAGTTTCGCAAGGCGTCACGACTTTTTATTGACTCCGCGAGCACATAGCCTGAAGCCATGGCCATTGCTCGTAAGATGTAAATACATCTACAGCCTTTCTCGTGGTCCTGGTCCTTCACAGAGTCAACTGCAACCGACAGCTTGCACCGGAGTCCTTGATCATTTTCTGCGACTCTCACCCAAACATGCTAGCCCATACAGGCCCTAAAGTAACCTTGCAGTAAGAACCTTATAGTAGTAATCAGCAATCCTTTGCCGACTCCTGAGATTGGCCAAACTCGCGCGGTTTTCCGGCATGCGCATGTCTGTCTGTCTGTCTGTCTGTCTGTCTGTCTGTCTGTCTGTCTGTCTGTCTGTCTGTACGCATGCATGTAGGTAGGTATGCAGGTATGTATGTTTGTATGTGTGTAAGTAAGTATGTATGTATGTATGTATGTATGTATGTATGTATATGTATGTATGCACGTACGTACGTACGTATGTATGTATGTATGTATGTATATGTGCTATATGTTTATGTCATGTGCATGCATATTTATCTGTCTATCCATATCTACAGATATACACATACACATATGTATGTGTATTTGCGTATATGTATAGACACGTGTATGTGTATGTACGGTTGTCATGTGTGCACGCATCGTTATGCATCAGTGTGTGCATGCCACTGTTGTACTATAACTTATGTCTATATATACATATAATTATGCATGTACATAGACTATTAGTAGTGTAGGTATATATATGTGTGTGTGTGCGTGCATGCATGTGTGCATGTATGTATGCTTGTAGGTTCGTTTCATTTTGTATCTATCTACCTATGTTGGTCTGTCTGTCTGTCCATCTATTCTATCTATCTATCTATCTATCTATCTATCTATCTGTGTATATGCACGTATGTATGCATACACATGCACATCAACTTATGCCTTATGCATGTAGGTTTTGCTAGTTACTTACGTTTGAAATTGCAGTCGTTCTGTGTGTATATATATATACACACCTACTTATAGTTATACATACATACGTGCATACATACATCCATCCATGCATGCATGCATGCATGCATGCATGCATGCGCATACATATACATACATATATATGTATATATATATTATATACACATACATACATACATACATACATACATACATACATACATACATACACGCATGTATACATATAATCATATACACACATACATACTTACTTACATACATACATACATACATACTTACTTACATACATACATACATACATACATACATACATAGCATCTTGTCTTGTGTGCGAGTGCTCACTCATGTCAGATGCTGTGCATGTGTCCACATATTTGGTGTAGAGGCCTCAAGTTCGGTTGAGCGTGTGCTGCCGAGGACGCAGTACGAGGCAAAGCCAGCGGTTGCACCGCTTGAGCTAGGAAGTTCCGAGGACCTGCTGCAACTCATGAATCACATCGTCAAGCTCTTTCGGGTCATTTTGGCTTGAGGCACAGCGATTGTGCTAGTTTGTTTTTTGGGCACGTTCGAGAGTGAAATATGCTTCAGGCAAGTGTGCCTCCCGTCAGAGTCCAACTATGTGTTCCGAAGTCTGAACTGTATGTCGTGTTGGAATAAATGCGTAGCAGCCGTTTTCACAGCCTGGGAGGGTAGGTTATGCTGAGCCGCCAAGTCGCCTTAGCTGCAGGATGGGCAATCCGGCGTGTCATCGTTGGCGCTGAATGAGGAGGATGAGGAGAAAGACTCCTTAAGCACCTCGGCAGATTCTCGAAAGCTATGTCCTGGACTTGGGAGGTTTTAAGCTGACAGGCGTCTTGAGCGAAGCTTCAAGCTTGAGAACTTGTGTCCAGCAGAGCTGAAGCGATCTTCTTCCCCAAGCTGTCCCTCTGCTCCGAAATCCGAAGGTCCTCTGCCGAGCCCACATGCATCCGGGGTCGCGCAAAGCATGCCGAGAGCGGTCTCGTCGGGAAGCGGAGTCAGCGAGGACCCGGTGTTAAGCCATCAGGACCCAACGCAGTTCGCGTTTGAACAGAGACCTGACACAGGGTTTATAGGCTACACACGTGATTTCGGAGGTTGTGCGATAGAAGTGTTGGCAGTGTTTTTACCAGCTCTTAGTTGCGAGATTCTTGGACATTCTTGGACACATGAAAAAAGCTGTGGCTCGGAGACTCCAGGAGAGGCATGGAGATGTCACCAAGCTCTTGCTGCTCGGACTGATCTTACTCCTTTTTACGTGCAGCAAGCACTAGCCTGCTAGCAAAGTAACGATAAATGATACAGCTGTTACAGTTGTTCCAAATGTCAACATACTTGTACTAGCTAGTGCCGGTAGCGCAAGCTGGTCTTTGTAGTCGTCGTCGTGGTCGTCGCCGTAGCAGTAGCAGTAGCAGTAGCAGCAGTGGTGGTGGTGGTGGTGGTGGTAGTAGTAGTAGTAGAAGGATGATGAGGAGAAGGGAGGAGGACGAGGAGTAGCAGGAGGAGCAGCAGGATAGCAAAAGGAGTAATAGGAGTAGCAGGAGGAGGAGTATAGCCGTAGCCGATGCAGATAGCCGTAGGGGTAGGAGTAGGAGTCGTCGTCCTCATTGTTGGGGCAGTAGTTGTAGTGATCGTGGTAGTGTTGATGGTGGTAGCAGCACCCGCAGTCCTAATGCAGTAGCCGTTGGGACCAAGCTGTCGTTAGTAGTCCCCCAATAGCTATAGTTTTCTCGATGATAGCAGCATTGACAGCTTTCGTGAGCAATATCACGCAGCCTATGTCAGAGGGATGGTGGCCGTGATATTTGCAAGACTGTTCAACAGAGTTTGCTGTTGTGGCTACGACAAGGGCAAGGACCGATATGCAGTAGACTTTCCTCATTTACAGATGCCTTCGGGAGGCTAGACCAGTTATGCAAATCTTCGTATGCAGAGCATCATCGGTAGCTGGGGCTGAATAAGACAGCAGAACTTGCCATGCAGATTCAAGGAATTCTGACCTGAAGCATCTTCCGGCACAAGATGCTCAACAGATCCGGCAAAGGATTCTCGGACCGGTGATGGGATTTTGGACAACGGTGGTCATATTCGCTTCTTCAGGAGCAGTCTTCGTGCGTTGCATGGATCGGAGCGCTTTTGAAATATACTTAGGCAAACAGACACAAAAAGCCACACTGAGGCTGCGACTGCGCTTGGGCTGCACGGCCCCTTGCCAAACTCTACTTAGCAAATGCACATGACATGACATGGTGTCACCACAAGAGTGTCAAGCACAAGTCCTCCACCCAACTTTCAACGGACAGAAGCTCGACTGCAGCATGCATCAGGCCAAGAATAAGCTTGTCTCTGGAAAAGACCTGATGGACGCAGTGTCCTCGCTGGGACTGACACGCTGCTCTGCCCAATGTTGGATATATGGGTTACTCGGATCTAGGATCACACGGTGAACTTGATTTTTGCGTCTCGCTTTGACTTGCGTACCCGACTGTCATGCAAACCTGAAGTGAACCTGCAGTGCTTCGTTGAAGTCTTACCTTCACTGGTCCCATTGTGGTTGGCGACATTTGTCGAGTACAAGCAATGTGTGCAGACGGCAATCGACACAGAATCCCAGCCGCTTGAGTGGATGCGGAGGCTTCTTGCCGTTTACGATTTGTCTCGACCTGCCCAAACTCACGTAGAAAGGTGAAGAGACCTTTAGATGGAGAGACAATCAGACATGTGAGATGCACAACCATGTGCGTAAAGCCAGAAAGCTGGAAGTACTGGGCGTCTTCCGGGTTTCCTTCCGGCGGAATCAATACGTCCATGCATCAACTCCTTCATGCCTTCGTTCCATTTGTGCAGTAGCTCATGTATGAAGCGCCCAGACCCTCAGCTGGAACTCTTATCAAAGGATACACAGAGGACGACATGAATGACCTCGTGAATGCCATGGGAACCTTCATCAACCTGCGCTTGCCGGAGGATCCCGAGGCCACGAAAGCACCAGATTTAAGCCTCTCCCTCATCAATGCAAAGGGCCTAGTCAGGGTTTTTGGCTGAAGGCTAGAGTGGAGCAACCTGCAACCCCCAGCACCTTCGAGGCATCGCTTGGTGTTCGCCCGTCCTCCCCGCGCAAGAGCAACCGACAGAAGCTTGGATCGGAGTCTTAGTCTGTGGGGCAAGCACAGCATTTACATGGACCAGAACAGCAATCGTGAGGTTTCCTTAAGCTTTGCATAAGCAAGTCATCCAGTGTACCCCGGTGTTTTATTTATTCCGCCCAACATCTCGATTTAAGACTACAGACTCAGGGAATGAGGTGGTTCAAGTTAAAGTATAAGTGCTCAGACCAGTCAGTCAGACAACTACCAGCTGCATCGTCTTCGACGCGCCGCCGAGTTACCCAAGCTGATGCAGTAAAATCCATCTGGGTGGTTGTCAAAATTATGGTCCCTTGTTGGGTTGGGTCCTTATTATAATACGGCACCTATTATTTAGGGTACCCCAAAAGGGACCATAATTTTGACAACTACCCATCTGAGAATGCATACATATATATATATATGTATATATGTGTTTTGTTAATATTCTTATTTGTAAGTTTTATTTAGTTTTCCTACATAATCTTCACATAGTGACATTAATGTTCAACCATCTATTTACATACACATGCATGTGTAAGTGCGTATGTACTTACTACGTACATGTGCGCATGTATGCATGTATGTACGTATATATGTATGTACGTTTGTATCTATGTTCGTGTGTATGCAGGTATGTAGGTTTGTTTGTATGTGTGTATGTATCGGTATATGAGAGTGGTCAACATTTATCGTATATCGAATTTAAATCACGTGGTTGTCGAAGATGGCAAATGCTAGCGGTGAACTGTAAAGGCATAGGGGACGCCCTAAAGACGATACGCTCAACACAGCAATGTTGCCATTGTAGCCGTTGGCTCCTAGTTTCTTGCAAGAGAGGGTGTCGGGAGTTTAGGTGTTAGTAAAGGTGTCGAGGTTGTTGGGATGGAATTTTTGGAAATGAGACGACGTCCCTAAATTGGACAAAACGATACCAAAAACGTAGCACCGAGTGGCCGAGATGGGCCCGTGGCCGTTCATGTACTGTGCCAGTACTATTCCTGGCACCAGAAGCCCGAAAGCCCCTGGAGACTCTAAACAGTCCAAACATCCTTAAATTCGCGAAATCCTAGTAGCTTAAACCCCAGGCCTAAACCAAGTCTCCGCACCACAAAAAGGTTCGCATGCTCTCAGAAACCACTTCTTCGTGATTGCACGATGCCGCGACCTTTCGACATGCAAAGCAACCAAAGCTCAAAACCCAAAACCTCCAAGGATTCCAAAAGGCCCCAAAGACCACAACCCAAGGCCACACACTGGAATGCTGCATGTTCTATACTGTATCTCCCTACTCTAAAGCAGTGTATGGTTTGTTCCAGTATGCTTCAAGTTGCAAACGGTGTAAAACGACAGGGCGCGCCCTAATCCGAAAACGAAACTGGCATGAACAAATAAGTTTTGTCGCCGGCTCATGTGCATCTGTATGCATGCAACTTTTTCGATGCAAAACAGAGCCCAAACGCAAGTTTATATGTATATGCATACATACATATGTATGTATATATACACATGCATATACATACATAAAGCTATTGTAAATACACGTACATCTACAGGCACACATGCTGTATGTACGTAGCTCATGCTGCAAGAAACCCTACACCTGAAAGAAAGCCTAAGCCCTGAGCCCGGCGAAAGAAAGAGAGGGCGAGCGAGAGAGGGAGAGAGAGAGTGAGGCACGGACAGGACGCGGACATATACGAAAACTCGAAATCGAACAGCAAATGGAAGCATACATGTTTCGCTCGCTCTTTCTCGCTCTATCTCTGCGTCACTCGCTCCGTCTGTGTGTCTCTGTAAGGGAGAGTTATATATCTATATATGTGTGTCTGTATATATATATATATATGTGTGTGTGTATATATATAGTATATGTACACACGTAAGTATATACATAAATACACACACATGTATTTTTAATGTGTATTTGGATGTGGATTTAGTTTTACAACACAGGTCTATGTAAAAAGTGTGTGTGTGTGTAGGTGTGTATATATGGAGAGAGGTATAGTTGCACGCGTATTTAAACACATATGTGTTGGTATTCTTGTCTACACATTTACATGTGTATACATCTATATGTGTATCTGTACATGATAGTGCAAATAGTTATATGGATATACGAGCTTGTTCCTATGTTGAAAATTTATAGAGCATGACTATGCAGCACCAACGGATAAACAGTAAACGGATGGCAGTGAGTTTCAAGACGATCATGATTTCGGCTTGTCTTTCTGGAATTATATCCGAGGACCCTTTTCGGCTTCGGCACCTCTTCCAGTGGTGAAGGGCGGCAAAAGCCCACGCGCGATCAACAGCCTGTGTGGGAGCACCGTTGGTTCACGATGAAACTGGTTTACTGACTCAGTGCTTAGCGCTCAGCACTGCTGCTGTTCTCACATAGGAAAGCCTTGTGGACAGTTACACGGCTGCATGTTGACACTTTCTTCGATCATGCTGCAAAATTGCTACCTGTGTGGGATGAAGAAAGCCGTTGCACAGTCAGCAAAGTGACGGGGCATGCCAGTAGGTTATTGCGACAGCATCCACCAATGAAAGTACGTGTCGAATTGATCCTGGTCGCTCTGCTCATCATGATGCCATGATCATCCCCTGGAAGCCCCGCACTGAATTTCCCCTTGCCGGACGGGAAGCCGCGCCAGATCCTTCCCAACAGGAGTGGCCTGCACAGTGGCCAGACAAAGCTACTGCCAGCAATGCGAATTCGTCACGGCCTATGGCGACGCTTGGCAAAGTTGGGTCCTACACTAAATTACTAGAACTTGTGTTGTTATGTTATAGCTCCTCGGATTTTCGTCTCGAGCAGTATTGCCTCCACATTCGGAAACCGCGCGAGACATGTGACAGGACTGGCTTCTAGGCCTAACATCGATCACAGCTTTTGCGTGCAACATGATGTATGGCACACGATCATACACTCCCTTTGGGCTGGTATTGCCAACGGTAATTGAAGCTCAACTTCTCGAAGTGCTTGCTGCGACACTCGTAATCGACACCGTCTGATCCTGCGATGGCAACAGCTGCTGGCATGATAGTTTAGGTTTCAGTGCAGTCTGACCTGCGTTGGTTTTCGTCTGGCAGGTCGATAAACTTTTCGGAGACACTGAACCGCGCAGACTGCGAGCTCAATATGGTCCCACTTCAGGCTGGAGCTGGCCAGCCCTGCTTTTACAACAGCTCCTTAAGAAAAGGATTTCGCAGGTGACATGCAGATTTCGCTTGTTCCCAGCATCTGCTTCTTAGACATGGCAAAGTGCACTTGGAACTGCAATCCTCAACTGTCCCTGCATGATGATTGCAGGTGCTGACAGAAATCTTCTTGGCCCATGAAGGTGAGATTCACAAGAGGACGTTGGAGCTGGGGAATCGGCAAAATCTTGAACTGAAGGCATGTCCAAGCCTGCATTGGCTCAGCTCACTTTTCGCAAGGCTTGTAGGTGTAGAAGGCTTTTACCATGCAGCAAGAGAAGGCATGGCGTGCTGCACGCGGCAGTCCACATCGATGAAGCTTCCTTGGCGCAGGATATTTGGGGCCCGACTGCTGAACCAGTTTCGGGCTGTCAAAGAGATCTTGCTGGCTGGGGATACGAACCGCTGCTTGGCCGGGAACTTTGCTGCCCGAGCTTTCAGCCGCAGGGTGGGTCGCATGAAGGCACAGGAATGGCAGTCATCACCAACAGAGTCGCTATCATCATCGCCACCCCTACCAATATCACAGCGAGCACCAGCACCACCACCACGAGCACCAGGAATGGCCCCGCTATCACCATGATGGTATGATGGTCATCAAGAACCCCATCATCATCGTCGCTATAGTCATCATCAGCAGCATTACCATCGTCACCATCACCTCTGTCAGCATGCATCATCATCATCATCATCATAACCTTCATCTTCGTCACCACAGCAACAGCGGCGGCTAGCAGCAGCAACAACAAGAACACGATTATCAGTGTCGCAACTCTGAGCAGGATCACGGCATACACCTCTTGATATCTCTTGTCATCGTGTAATGACACTTGATACCAGCATCTTCATCAGCATCGTCGGAATCATCCTGTCTTGAGTGCCCTAATCGTCGTCACTATGATGAGATGAATCATGGTAATTTGCACCATCACCTGCATCATCATCTGCATGGTTAGCGACACTGAACATTGCGACCATGTTCTTATCAACTGCCCTGAACAGCATGACGTGCATAAACTTGGCCCAGTCTTGGCCCAGATCGTCATTCCAAACCAGCAGCAGCAACTTCTCGGGCATCCTTTATCCGTCGGGTTCCGTCGTCCTAGCAACATAGTTCTGTTCCTCAACCACAATCCCCTGATCACCACCACCGGCACCACCACCACCACCACCACCACCACCACCGCGGCATGGCTACATCATCGTTATATCAGCATTATTCTCCTGTTTGTGCCATCATCATCATCACCATCATCATCGCAAACATCGCCATGGGCTTTACCAGGGCATCAACAACCACTTCCTTCGCCACCATCCTTGTCATCAGCAGCAGTGACAGGATCAGCATTGGTGCTGTCACCATTGCGATGGCGATCCTGACAATGCACATTGCTGATGGTACTGCTCAACTGAGTCAACTACAGCTTTAAACAGACTCTGCCGTGTTGCTAGCTAGTCGTCTGGAAGGCAAATCTGCTCACAAAGACATTTGCACCAGGTCTGGTGGCGGAACTGACCTTCGTGCGGATCAATGACTTGGCAGCACCTCCAGAGCCTATTCATCCTCTAATGAGACTTGGTTGTAACCCAGAACACAGGGCAAGTTTCGAGGGCTTTGTGTGTTTCTGTTGTAGCTTGTGGCCCCGTAAAAACTGGAAGGGCCGCCTGAATTGCTTCGCGGAGGTCTACCGGCCCATTGATTCTGAGCAGCTGCTAGCACCTTTGATCCAAGGTACTTAGAGCCGTTCGTGGCGGTTCTCATCGTTGCCTTGCCTGCTATCAGAAGCAGTTGACGACCAAAGAATCAATCATAGCTTCTAGTGGAACCCTGCAGCACGAACCCCAGATTCCTCTAAGCCATAACGCTGCATGAGGGTTTATGGTCACTTATGGTCCATTTAAAGCTCAGGGAGTAGGGATTGTAGGATCTTTTCATGGATGGACTTGTCGGCTAGAGGTAGCTATTCGAGCTTTGTGGAACTGAGGTGCTGAACGGCATCATGATCGGATTCCAAACTGATCCATCGTTTGAGGATTACGGTGACGTATTCTTCTACCTCGAGCTCGCTACTTGGTTGTGCCACTCTTTTTTCCGTTAGGGTGGGGAGACTTAGAAGTTGATGTCCAGCACTGGGCAGGTCGGTTTGTTCAAGCCGGCTGCTAGCGACCGTGTCCCCCTTGTTATCAGCGCTGAGGTGTTTGCTCTATTCATCTGGATGGAGATCTTTTTGCGGATACACCTTTTAAAGTGCGCTGCTTACTGGTGTGGCCCTGAGCGATATTGGAATTACTTCGATCAGTTTTTGGCTGCGACTGGAGTTGCTGACATTTCCTTGCAAATTGCATCTGACGGGCAAACTGACATTGCCGGGGCATCGCTACTCAGATTTTGCCGATTGATCAGACTGGTCCGGATCGTGAAGCTCTTTCGAGTAAAGTTCATGAAAGATCTGCGTTTAATGGTGAAGGGCTTGCTTGCTGGCATTCGGACTTTGGCTCTTGCCTTCGCCTTGCTGTTTGCGGTACTTTATGTTATCTCTGGCTTTGCAACGATCACTCTGGGTGCGAATCCGATTGACGGGGAGGACGGCCTTCACCGCTATTTCGCCAACATACCGGAGTCAATGTTCACTGCCTTTCGATGCTTCACAGGTGAATGCATCAGTGACGCCGGAAGACCTATTCAAGCCCTGCTGGCTGAAAAATTTGGATTGGCTTTTGTTCTACCCTACGTCGCATGCTACATGCTGGTGTCGATGGGAATTTTCAACGTTATCTTAGCTGCACCTTGCCTGAACTGATCTGAAGCTTCCTTAGCCTGAACGCATTTGCTTGTTGCATTGCAACATCGATGCTCCTGTGGCCATTAATTCGGACTTGACCCGGGGACGGGCCATTCAGCCTCAGTAGGTCATGATATTTCGATGCTGCTTCAGTCTTGCCTCTCTCGCCGGTTTGAGCCGATGTCTTCCGTGTTCCTCCGAGGTATATGTGGATATCACAATGAGAGCTGCCAAAGAGAACGAGGCCGTGACGGCAGAACAGCACTCCCGTGAGTCTATCCGGATCGCTCGTGTGACACGGGAACTCTTGAAGAAGTTTGCCTCGGCTCACCATCAGTTCCTCAGTCTTTGAGTCCTTTATTTTTTGAGGGGCACAGAATCCCTAATTATTGATATCCTTTATAATTTTGGGGGAGGCATTATGGATACTGAGCACTTTGCCCAAAATTTTGAGAAATGAGGTTTCAAGAAGACGACAGAGCGACGGTAGCCAGTCGGCCGCGCCTCGAAATCAATCACACGTCCTTCTTCACCGACGATGAGATCAATGAGACCATGGAAATCAGCAAGGAGCTCTTCATGTTGGTTATTCAAGACTACAGTGTCCTCGGCCTCAGACAGAGGTTTATAGACTCAACCTCATGCTAGGTGTGCTACCTCGAGTAACTCTCGGTTGATGGATGGTTGCCGAAGCAGCTTGCTGCTTTCTCGAGCTTTTGACGGTGCGACTGCTGTCAACATCTCAGGTGCAGAGCTTGATGGACGATCTAGACTTACCGCCCGATCGTGCAAACCTCTTCGAGGTCATCGATGCAGATGCTGGGCAGCGCTGTAGCACGATGGTTCTCTTATTAATTCTTTAAACTAGCTGACCAGCAACACTCAGCAAAGGGAGCAACCTTCTTGCTGCAGCGAAGTCTCTGTTACACATTGCTGCCATCGCTGCCATGACTAAGTTCATGCTTAACCTTTCCCCCTGTTACTATTACTTCAATTACGTGTTAGAGCTGCTAGATCGAGGACGGCAGCGGCACGCTGAAGCTAACTGAGCTCGTGCAGGGTCTGCTGAAGATCCGCGGAGTTCCTTGGGCACGGTGACATGTTAAGCCATGCGGGGCTTTGGGGCATGGGCTGGTACGGTTCGTGGTGGGCATAGAAATTTCGATACTCCATAATACTTCTATAAGTATACCTATATATATATATATATATATGTATATATATATATATATCCACGCATGTAACGCCTAATCCCTACTACATAGGTCCGTTTACCATTCAGGGTCCCGGCTTCAGGGAAGTCCTCTGAGCCACATCATCGTTCGTATCGGCCCTGAGGAAATCAACAAAAGCGACACCGTCGCCGCTCTGCTCGCCATCAAAGCTGTACAAAGCATGGTCAGTGAGATGAAGGAGGATGGGCCATTCAGGGATATGTCCGAGGCGTGAAGAATGCTATGCCAGCCAATAAACTTGACTGAGCTCGCCTTCCTAGGATCCTATTGACTCTCCAGAAGGGGTACTTTACCAAATTCAAAGCATAGAATGAGAGCTCATGCTTCCAGACTCCAGAACTCCGCGTTCTGCTTGATGTCTCGTTGGCCTGCATTGGCATTGCCAGACTGAACCTAGTTCCTGCTTTGCTGGGTTTAGGGGCTTTGGATCCGGAACTTTGGCAGGCACCTGGGGATATTATAGTCAGCATTGACAGGGGCTTGGATTCAGGTTCAGGAACTCCCCTAAACCCTAAACCTTAAACCCTAAATGTGGAGAATGGCCATGAGAGGAGAGCTCCAGCCATCTGGACTCCTTGAAGCGAGACTTGGAGAGGCAGCTTGGCAAGCATGGACATGCAGATAAGTTGTGGAAGGAGCACGGCCGTATGTGAACCCAGATCGTGCATACGGCTGTGCTCCTGCAGGAAGATACCAAGTAAGTAAGGCCAGGCCGCCAATGCCAGGCCAGTAAACAATACAAGATGCACAGGCCGTTCTGCGACGGAAGGAGATATGTAGACCTTCAACAACAAAACTTCACCAACGCCTCTGCATGTGCAGACGTGAACATGAACGTACAACATGTGTTGAAAGTCCAGGCTGAAAAGACGAACCAGCGGCAGGGCAGAGTACTTCTATATTAGCATCCCAGCTTGCAGGCCTCTTTACATAATTTTTTTAGTGGAGGCTAGGTAATTACTGCACTTGTCAGTGTGTTGAGCATCTCTTTAACGAACACTAGATTCGATTTTGTGACTTCAGCCGAACGTGGCACTGTACAGTCTCAAGTCTTCCCGAAGATGCCCAGCACAACCAGCTTGCACTTTGAGAGAAGTCCTGCTCTTTGCATGCTAGCGAAAACGGTCCTCGCAGACACTGGTTCACGAAAGGCCAGCGCGAAGAGAGCGCGAGAGAGTGAGAGAGATAAGCCACAGAGCCAGCGACCGTCGTGGATAGCCATAGCGGGGGGAATCCATGGCAAGTCGACCCACCGCATGACCAGCTGGAGGAAGACAGGGGAGACTGTTCGAGCGCGAGCCCACCTGAGCACCGACGCCGCCAGATGCATGCAATGATGTTCGACAGGCATGGCCCAGTATGATGGTCTATGACCCACTCCCCTAACTCCTCGAGTGGGGGACATACCGTCGCAACTCGTTGCCGCTAAAGCTGTAACCAAGTAGCTGTTTTGCAGAGATGGGGGAAGCAACCAAGTGACAACTGTAACTTCTGACCTCTTTGCCCTCTACAGTACCCGCTGTCTAACGCACTGCTGCCCCCGGAAAGACGTCTGTTGCACAAAAAACTTACACTGGCTTAGGGGCAGGGGTTACCAATCAAGTACTGGTGAGCTCCTGAGTGATACCGGCCTGTAGTTAGTACCGTACAGCCTTGTCTGTAACTTGAGTTGGGAGAGGGACGAGCACCAGTCCTGTGATCACGATGGCTGTCTGTCTGTCAGTTGTGCCCTGTGCTCGCTGTCCACAGGGGTCGCAGGGGAGTGCCGCTGTCGTAGGCACTTAGGACGTGCCATACAGAGCGCGGAGATGAGGGAGGCTGTGGGGGTGACAGCAGCAGCACTCTACCGCCCAAACAGTCCGGTGGGATAAGCACCTCCTTCGACACCCCAAAGCCTCATCCCACCGAAGTAGGGGTGAGGGGTCCTAGGCCCGGGTCTGCGCCGCAGACCTAACCTCAGTGGAAGTGGAAACAAGGAAGAGCGAGAGATAGGCAGAGACAGAGAAAGACTGTGTGTGTGTGTGCGTGGGTGGCTGGGTGCGGGGGTTATTGTGGTAGGGTTGCTTGGCTGAATGGTTGTGGGACGGGACACATTCCCAGCGTCAATCCGGGATGAAATGATCTCAGAAATCGAAGTGTTGAACGAGATACACACCTACATATTCGAACACTTTGCTTCGCTCGAGGCAAGTATTGGCCCTTGGAGAAAGGCCGCAAGCGATGCGGTTCGAGAGCCGCTTGAACATATTACTTTCAAGCATCGGGTGACGGCTTGTTGTCTTCCTACTGCATCGTGGCTTTCGCTTCTCGGTGTCCCCGAAACTGAATTCCGCCCTGAGGCAAAAGCAAGGCTCGCGAAAAGCCCAGGGACCTCCGGGCCGAGCCGGACAGAAGAGATCAGAGTGAGGGCCGGCTTTTGCAAGGGGTCCTGACATGTTTTTTGGAATAGCTTCAGGATTCCTGCAGTTCCATCGTGCAAGACCCGAGATTCGGTCGCTATTCAGTTTCGCCTTCTTAGACATCTCAGATTCTAAATGATTCTAAACGGAGCCCGGCACCTGGAGCAAGAGCTTCTGCAACAGGCACGGGCTAGGCCCAGGCGGCACTCGGCCTTACCTTCGCAATGCGTAGGCTCAAAGAAACCACTGGCGGAAGCCGGAAGATGTTCGATCTCTCACTGGCGCAGGACCTTTCTGCTTCGGCGCGGGCGCAAGTGTCCACGGAGCAGTTCGTCAAGGACGTGCTTGCAACAACTAAGTAGCGAGGCCTTGAGTTTCCGACAGCTCACAATAGGAGTCTAGCTTGAGTCCTGAGTACTCGTTCAGCTTGGTGACAGGACACTGGTCCTGTCTTACGACAATCCCCTGTCTTTAAGTACCCTGCAGGATGAGTTCGCACTCTCTCTGGCACTGCCGCGGCCTTTCCCACTTGTTCCAGTCATCTCGAGTAGAAGGATAGATGGATGGCGAAGGGATGCGGCCGCCGCGCAGTTACATGCGCATCACTGTCAGGCAGTAGCACAGACATGGTTTTATGACCAAGACTCAGCAACGTGTAGCTGCCCGACCGATTCAGGCCTATTCCTTTGCGTCCAGAGGCAGTTCTCGCTGACGTCGAAGTACAACCTCCACCTTTGGAGGTTACCGTAGAATAGCGCAGCCTGTTACCATCCAAAAGGATGTCCAGCTCAGGCGTGCCAACATCGCGAGACAACTGCGATGTCAGAGTTCATGATGTTGCAAGCTTCAAAAGTAAAATCCCAGTGCCATGATGCAATGATGTCCAATCATGAACACCGGTGTTCTTGGGCCCAACGCGTGGACGATGAAGTTGTCCGTTTTAACACTGTACAGAAGTAGCATGTCAGGCAGGCTGCATATATACACGGAATCATCCGGAAAGATCGCAGTGCCGTTGTCACACTCGCAGATGCGCCGATCAGTCTCAGTGCCTCAAAGAGGCCCGGCCAGATCAAGACTGCGGCCAGTGCCTGCGCCATGTCGGCTCATGGTCGACTCTGCGATGTTGTCACAGACTTGCTGTGGAGGTGCATGGGGTCCGTGGCATACGAACACATTGTCTGGAAGGTCAAAGGTATGCGGAACATCGCGGACTTATGCGCACATATCCTCCTCAAGCAGCCCTAGCAGCCTTCCCACTTGTCAAGGTGCGCGGGCACCCTTTTGTTCCGAGGAGTTTCACTTCATCACGCCTCGCCTCACCAGCCCCCATCCCGGTAAAGAAGCCAAGGCGACTTACCTGCCAGTTTTCCTTGAAGAGGCGAGCTTGCAGCCTGCTTTTGGCTAGCCGTTTGTGGCCCAAACGGTTCACAGCCACACCATTGACCCTGCAACTGGAATCGCGCCTGCACCAGATCAAGTACGTAGGCCCTGTAGGCCGGACCAAGATCATGCCCTGCGCTTGGGCTTTCAAGGATCATCGCAACTAAGGCATCACAAGGCTCAGAGGCGTCGCCCCAGAATGGATTGTTTGCTAGTGGGTCGCTATGCCGGAGCTGAAGGTAGAGTGGCTGGTGCATGTGGGGTTTCGGCATGTTGCCACACTTCACCAAGTTTCCGAAACCACGACAGAGGAAAACACAGCACATGATCAGAGACAGACTTCGGACATGCTTCACAAGACACCATAATAGCTGTTTCATGTGCACAATGGACAAAGATGGCTTCGAGAAGTTCCTGGATGCCTCGTGGTCTGCTTTCCGTAAGCAGCTCTTGGAGGCCTACCCGGAAAACCAAACCACTGCATCTCCTCTGGATGTGCAGCTGAAGCTCGCCGAGCTTGAAAAACATCTTCAAGAAGCAAGGGTTTCCAAGAAGGACCGGAAGACTTGACTGCATCGGAGCTGTGTATCTCACCTCAACACCGAGCTGCCCATGAACTCCCAGAGCGCCCTTCTCTCCAGGAATCCCTGGCCGTCGGCCCTATCGCCTCAAACGTCAGCAGCCGGGCTTCCGGGCGGCGCGGGGGCCTTTTATCCGCCTCAGCCCCTGCATCGGACTCCGGCGCTCGCTCTGGGTCACCGCAGATGCCGCCTGGCCGACTTCGAAGCAAAGGAGATAATATTGTGACCGATGGCCCCACGCAGCACAGTCTGAGGCTGACAATTGAGACCGAGTCGATGTCCTCCCCGTTGCACATCGAGGATACGCCACCACAGAGCCTTGCCTTCGAGAGTGCTGCTGCCAAGCGCTGGAATGTTGGAGCATCACACCTTGCTCGTGCCTCTTATGTTAGGTCCCCCAAGTTCACGGTACCCTTCCTTGGTGCTGGGCTTCTTGGGCTCACCGTGCCATGGCCTGAATGAGGTGCTTGCTGATCGTGGAACTTGCAAACGTTGGATGTAAAGGCTTCCAGTTCTTGTGTGTATCTTTGGTTCCCACGCAGCATGTACACTCCGTATAGTCCGGTGTTGAGGCTCCACTGTCCTTTGAATCCGAGCCGAGGACGACGAGGCGCAATCCATTCGCCATCGCCTGCGGGTGCGTCTGGGCGTCATCTCCGCGAAGCAGCAGCCTGGCAGAGGAAGTGTTCTCATCACAATTGTGAAAAGGTTTACTGCTCCTTTTGATTAGTATGGTTATTATATATATATATATAGGTATTATTCTTTTTATTGCTAGAGCAATAATATTAGTAGTCATAAGATGAAGAAGAATACCTATTGTTATTATGATTATTGTTCTTACTATGGTTATTATTACGTGTTATTATTGTTATTCTTTTTTAAGTAGCACTGCGATTACTATTGTGATTACATTCTTATTGTTACTGCCATTAACATATTACTAGTGTTTTGTGTTTTCCTGGCTCGGAACTATTCAGACTTGCCCTGTAATCTGACAGATGTCGTGGGCGCTTAAGGGCCGGAAAGAGATTGCGCAGAACGGACGAGACACCCTGGGTTCCGGGTTCAGGGCTGGGCACTCTTGCAGAGCCTTTCTGCAGCCCCAGATCAGGCTGGTGTCGGGAAGGTCGCTCCACGACTCAGTGGTGGCTTTGGGCCTTACACGAGCCTTGAATCGAACATGAGCATGGCTAGCATAGCTTCTTTTGTTGCCAGTCGTGATTTTCGCGGACATCAGCGTTTCCGAGGTTACAGCGTGGAGGAGATGGATGAGCTGGTGAACTTACTCGCTGACTTCATCGGACTTCAGTTCGCACAGGAGAGTCTGCTCACCCTTGAGCATAGTGCAGGGCTGTCACTTCATGCCAGTGGCACTAAGAGGAATCATTTTTGTAGGATCCGAATGCTCCGCGAAACAGCCGGCGCTCGTCGAGGACTGCTTCACCTCGCTCCTGATGTGCGTCTGCATAATAGGCCGATAGGCAAATGGCATTTTGAGTTAAAGCCCTGTTACTATCGCCTTTGTCAATTTGTTGTTCTCATTTCAGTTGAGCCTCAAGAGGCTCGGGGGCCAGCAGGACTTGGAGGGCGAAGGGTTTTGGATCTTTGGGTGGTCCGGGTGTCAGGGTTGCACATGCTGATCCGTGAGGACGGCGGCGACATCGCTGTTCAGTTTGCAGCAGGAGCCTGGTTCTGCCCGATGCTCTCCATGTCATCCGTCGCAAGCTTCTCGAAATGCGCTGCGCGCGTCTGCAATGCATGGCTTCCTTCAGCGTGAGCTTGTTGTTTGTTAGAATCCAGAACCTGTCTATGCTTTGCAAAACGCGTACGAAATGCTTCCCTGGATGCCCTAGATCGAACTGAGCAGGACCTGCAAAAGTTTGGCGACCCGGTCCCCTGGCTGTACGGCCGAAAATCTGTTTCCACACCCAAGTCGTGCTTGAGGTTTTAAGGTTTCAGTGTTGAGGGTTGACTGGTTTCTGACCATGTGTGTTTGTGTATAGAAATGTATCACATATATATATATATGCATACGCATATATAACTTGTATATATTTACTCAGCTATTTGGGGATTGATAGATATTCGCTCTCGCAGCCTGCAGCTCCAACTCCGAACCGCAAGCAGCCACCAAAAAGCGGAATTCCCGCGCTTGGGCCGTCAACTCCCGGGCCCGAGCACTTTAAAGAGGGTTTAGGGCCTAGGGGGTTTAGGGCTTTGGGGCTTAGGGCTTAGGGGTTTCTATAAGGGTTTAGGGCATTAGGGGTTTAGGGGACCCACTTGAGCGGCTCTGAAAGCCACAGCTCAAACCCAATTTGACTAGGGTTTGGGAGTATTTTCTGCTATTACTATAATCAGGAACCTAGGGTTTAGGGGTATTTTATATTATAGTTATAGTAAGTAATCCCCGAAACCGTATTCTAATTATTGAGGCCCCTACAGTACTGCAACCGATAGGCTCAGACCCAATGAGTCGGATAGGACCTGCAAGAGCCAGCTCGACAAGAACCTCATCGCAAAACATCTTCGCCAGAACCACACATCCAACTCCTAAACCCTAAACCCCTAAACCCTACACTCTAAAAACTAAACCTCGAAAAACGTATCCTCGAAAGCCGAGATCTGGCAGTGGCCCACCATCCGGGAATCTGGGCTCATGCACCGGAGCGCCTCCATGTGCTTTGTATGCAGCTTCTTAGGATCTGAAGGGTTTAGGGTTTAGGATCTTACGATGTTTCTTTAAGTTTAGGGCTTCGGGTTAAGACATCAGCTCACGAGTTGTTGTCTACACCAGGGTTTCGGGCATGGAGAGCTCTTCGAAGCTTCGAGTGGTCAAAACACTAGCAGCGACATCGAAGGGAGCAGAAGCTAGTTAGCGATGGTGATGAACTTGGTGTACTACTACGCAAGCATCGTAAGCAGAATACAGCCAGCACCAAGGTACCATGCATAGTGCTCAGGATCATAAGCAACATGGCTGAACTCAGAGATGATGAGCGATAGAATATTACCAGCGTCGCATATATACTTTGGTAGCGGCACACCTTGAAGAACATGTTTCAATCAGCAACATGAACAGCAGGAGTTGAGACGCCGCCGATAGCTAAATTCAGTCAAATAGGCATAGCGACAGAACTGGAGAGCCAAGAGTATTCACAACTAAACATGACACGGAGCACGCACATGTGCAGAATCGCCAAAGCTTAATGCTGCGGACGATGGTGGAAGTGATGGTGGTGGTGATGATGATGATGACGATGATGATGTTCATAATCATGACCATGTGAGGATGACGACGATGACGAAGGTTGGTATGTTTGTACCAAGCACGGCAAAAATCACAAGATACTGAATGTGACTTATTATACAGAAACGAATATACCAACCCACGAAGACTGCTTCGTAGAAACAGAGAGTGCGTATGGACGAAGAAGAGGCAGATTTTCGTCGAGAAGGCCGCCCGAAGTTCTCTCAACGTCGTCCCGGCCCAGGCTGGAACTCAGTAGTTGTGGGTTTGGGGTCCTTCTGTAGGGCTGTACTCGTAGGCCTAAGAGTGACATTGGTTGAGTGATTGGTATATACCCTGCTGTTGAGCGCCAATGAAGATCACAGCAGTGTGATGTTGAAAGATGCGTTCTGGCATGCCAGAGCAGCACCTGAGCCACTCAACAATAATTTACACAGTATGTCATCAGCAAAACTGGCATGGCTGCCCTCTTTTTTCACAAAGTTCTTGTCAAAGAACTGGTCACCATGCCATCTCCAAGTTCGTGACCGGTTTTGACCTCCATCCTTAAATCCATAAGTTACCATAGTGGGCATGTTTAGTAAATAGAGGGGATTTCATGATTATGATAACGTCCTTAACCGTTCAACAAGAACCCACTGCTCTCACCTCCGCTCCCTCGGCCCATGTCCACAGAGGCGCTGATGGAGCTCTTTTTCGCACAGGACGCTGGGCCCCAACGACTAAGGCATTCAACCTGTTTAATACACGATAGGACTGCCTTTCTCCCAACTTCAATCCACGACCACACGATATCTCGACGCCCAACTACATTTCTCGGCAAGTTGACACTGAACGCAACATGCCGTGGAGGAGTGGGATCTGCACAAGCGCATCTTTGGCGCGGGTCGTCTTCTCAAGCAGTTTAAGGCGGGATTGTCTTGGAAAGCTTGTGGAAGGAGCCTCGCAAACAAACCTGTGCGGCTGATTCTGCGCTGTTTCTGTGGAACCGGGTTGCCTTAGAGTCATCTTAGAAGAGAGAGATCGATGATCTGTGTCCGGGTCGGTCTTGGAGGCCATGAAGGAGATTCTTCTTGCTGGTGACACGAACCGCTTCTGGGCACCGGTTGGATCTAGCTGAGCGTCGTTCTCTCCCTTCGCTGTTCCCTGTAGTCTCTTGCTTGCTCATGCCGCACCCCTCGCCAGGGACGTATAGATTGCGGTTGTGTGCCAGTTGCGGGATGCCAATCAAAAAATCCAATTTTTTAAAAAAAAAGCGTTTTCAAAAAAACCTTTCTACAATCAAAAAAACTGCCCACCTACCCACCTACCTACCTACCTACCTACCTACCTACCTACCTCCCTACCTACCTACCTACCTACCTACCTACCTCCCTACCTCCCTGCCTACCTACCTACCCACCCACCCACCCACCCACCCACCCACCCACCCACCCACCCACCCACCCACCCACCGACCCACCGACCCACC
>CAJNDV010032553.1:43756-58794 GCA_905221635.1 Symbiodinium sp. CCMP2456 | reverse complement strand
GGCCTCAGCATCGTCTGTGAAAGAAATATTTGTTTATATATAACTATATATGTATGTATATATATATATATATTTATTTATATTTATTTATGGTCATGCGCTCCACGGCCCCCCGGCTTTTGTTAGTCGCCCTTGGTCCAGGATGCCCCTGTGGGGTGGGGTGTGGTTAGCTTAAGCTTTTGAGTTTCGTGTTGAAGGTTTAGGGTTAAAAGGCACAAGGCTGCGAGTCGACAAGGGCTTATTAGGCTTGGGTGCAGGGTTTACAGTACAGGTTCAGGTTAATAAAGATAGGAGCACGCGCTACGATATAGGGTTCATGGCTTGCGTAGGGCTTGGGTAAGATCCCCTGCCCTGTGTGGGACCCCTGGCAGCCCATACCATGGGGGGCGGGGAACGCCAGACGCCTGACCATATATATATATATATATATACACATACATATGTGCACAGATAGATGTACAAGTGTATTCTTGTTTTGTAGGTGCTTACTAGTCAATGACGGTACTCGTTGTTTCCCAGTTTATGTGTCTATCTATATTGGTCTATCTATCTCATTCCATCCATCTATCTAACTATCTAGCTATCTATTTTTGTCTACATGCGTTGCGCATGCTCTCTCGCATCGGAAGGTGGAACCAGGAGCAGACGAGGTCTGGAGGGAGGCGCGCTGATGTCCATTCAGGGCTCCGATTTAACCTTCTTGCTGACGTGTGTTCCGTTTCGGCGCCCCGGCATGCATGCCTAGGGCCAGTTCACACCCGTGAGGACTTTCCAAGCCGGGGATGTTCTGGCGGCCGTCAATGGCAAGAAGACCTGGGAGGAGCCTCGCAGTGCTTGTCATAGCTTGCTTTCGCCGACACCGTTGGTCTCTTCTTGGCTGCATATCCACAGGTAGATCAAATCCCTCATAGAGTCACTGAGGCGGTCATGATTGGAGCACCCGCATAGTCAGATGCATGCTTGCCGGCTGCCGCTTGGTGAGGACATGGCCACCTTCAAAGACTTGTTAGAGGCACGACTGGTGTTTGCCTGCGGCCCAGCAAAAGTTTGTCGCAAAGCTTTGCTTTCGCACCTTGGTATCTAGGTGGAGCCCCAAGCCACTGCTGCAGAGTTTGGGCAGACGCTAGCTTGACGAACTTCGATAAACTGTCCTCCGGCAGCATCCGTATTCATGACGGGATCCTCTTCAATGAAGACGACGGACCCTTATGCACCAGGCACCATCTCTCCTGTGATAGCTTGTAACGATTCCACATCTCTAGCATAGCGACCTAGAGACCTTCCGGTGGAATCCCCATCGGCGTATTTGCCAGGATAGGTGCTTCCTGTCTTTTGGAGTCCCATGCCTGTGGAGGTCCGCAGCCAGTCGCTGAAGGCATCCACTTGCAGACCCTAAACCCTAAACCGAGTCTAGAATGATCCACTTTACATCCTCAGCCCTAAGCTGAAGCCTGTCACAACAGAACCGCTCAAAACCCCCCAAAACCTGCTCGCCACCTCCCAGGTTCGAGAGTCTGAGGAGCCTCAACAGGAGAAGGAGAAAGCCGGTTCTGAACTGAGTAGCTTCTGGAGCTTTAGGGGACTCTGACAAAAAAGTTCTATAAGGCTGTTGTGCATCGTGAGAGCTACTATGCAGGCTCTATAGGGCGACTATAAGGGCTACTCGAAGGTTTCCAGAGTGGCTCTGCGAGCAGAAAAATGGCATACAGGAAGGGTATCTGCGAGCTTCGATCAACCTGGCTCATTAAGCGTTGAACTGCACAAATGCCTGTCTGACTGATCCATCCATGCAGCTTACACAAATACGAAGATTTGTTTGTACGCACATATATACATACACGCATGTAATCATGCATATTGACATACATGCATGCTTGCATACTTCCGCGCATTCGCACTTCGGTTCATACATACATGCGTATATACCCAGCAGCTCAGGGCCAGCCCTGACTGCTGCTGCAGAGGGCCTGGCACCACCTCCCTTTGCTTCTGGAGTCAGTGGCTTAGGCGCAGCGAGACCTGCACCGCTGCCACTTCCGTGCCCTGTTACACATATGCAGCCGACTGTTCTGGAGATGACTGATGACCGCATAGGAGATCTGTAGAGCAGAGCCGGGCAGAGACACAAACAAGCGCCAAACACCCACGCACACACTCGGCAAGCACAAATCCTGAAGGCTTCTGTGCGGCGCTACTTGTCGCCTGCATTGGCTGCTGAGGACTACATCCTGGACTCGTCTGGCAGTGGTTGGCCGGGAACTCTGAAGCAAAAGGTTGCAACCGGTCGTGATGCCGAGTGGTCAAGCACGGCTGATGGTTTAGGATTCAATAATTTGCTACCTGCCGTCTCTCCGCGCTTCCTCGTAGAACCGAAGGAAATCTCCTTCCGATCCAACAAACGAGGTGGGGCCATCCGAGTGGCGATTGGCTGTTCAACAAGTCCGAGGCAGAAAGAAGCGGAAAGGATTCGAGACAACATGATACACGATACAAGTGCGTGATGATTACAGCAAGTTGTGCAACGACCAACGGGTTGTGCTTCGGTGGCAGCTGAGCAAGCCAAATGTGCCAACCAGTAAGGCAACCCCATACACTACAGTACACCCGAAACTGAACCCTGAATTGGTTTTGTTGGTGAGCCTTTCGAACGAAGAGGGCATCTACTTCCACTCCGCAAGCACGAAGCTCTTCATGGAGGATCCACGAGCTGGATGCCCAGCTCAGCGGCGTGACGGTTCGCAAATCGTTCGTTTTAGATCCTTCCAGGGCTCTGGGTTTAAGTTTTCATAGGAGTTTAGGACCTATTTGACAGAGGTCTTTATGATTCGGATCCTGTCCAGATGCTGCACCGAAGCACAGCAGTCTTCGAGCATCAACTCTCTGGCATCATTCTTCCTATCAGCAGTTCGTATATTCTAGTGGTCTGTATGATCGTATGCTATATATCATGTTATGTTATGCTATATTAGCAATATAGTGTCTTAAACTATATTATGTTATGCTATGCTACACTATAGCATTACAGTGCATAAAACTATATTATGTTATGTTATGCTATGCTATATTATAGTATTATAATAGTGTCTTAAACTCTATTTTGTTATGTTATGCTCTACTATAATGTATTCTGTTGTATTAAGCTAGGCCGTCGTAGATCCGAGCCAAGGCACCCGGCCGGTTTCTGCCCGTGGGAGGCCTTGAGCTCTCAGCGTTCTCGCTGCTTTTTTTGTAGGACGTCTTGGCACCTCCTTCCGTGTTTAGGGTTTAGGGTTTAGGGTTCAGGGTTTAGGGTTTAGGGTTCAGGGTTTAGGGTTTAGGGTTTCCGTAATATGGGAGTTTCCGAAAATTTGGGTACCTTATTTTGGGGTCCTTAATAAAAAAAAGGATCCTACTATTTGGGGTGCTATATTAGGGTCCCTTATTTTCGGAAACCCCCATATAGAAGCCAAAATAATTACCTATACTATTGTGGGGGTTCCTTATCATGACTATAGTATAATATACCCCGAAAGCCTCTTCTAATGATTAAGGCTCCTACATCAACTAGGGAGCAACGGGCCAAACAGCCCTTCAAAAGCATGGGGCTCTGTGTCTTATACTGGAATCATCTTGATACCCTCTGTTTGTGTGGGATCTGGACAGTAAGCCCTAAAAACCCTAAACCCTAAACCCTAAACTAAACCCGAAGCCTCGCAACCCAAAGCCCTAAGGCCGATCTTGCTGGTATCGGTGGAAGCTTGAGACCTTCAACTATGAACGTGAACACCCTTACCCTTCAACACCTTTAGGTTTAGGGTTGAGGGGTTTAGGGCTTAGGGTTTACAGTTTAGGGGGCTTTGAACCAAAAAGACAGAAGAAGGAAATGCAACAAGTATTTTGAAGCAAACCCACAACCTAAACCCTCAAACGCTAACCTTCGGGGGGTAAGCTTGAAGCCCGAAGCCCCACATACATAGCTCTGAAACCCGAACCCCGTACATACCCCCATAATTAAAAACCTCCTCGCAGGAACCCGATTGGGCTTCTTGTGGGCTTCTTCCTGGCTCTGAGCCTAAACCCTACACCCCGGTCCCAAGACCCTAAACCCCAAACTCAGCCCACAGCACCTACAAGTAGAAGAAGAACACCAGCAATAGCAAGGAACATAGTAGTAGTAGTAGTAGTAGTAGTAGTACTAGTACTAGTACTAGTACTAGTACTAGTACTAGTACTGCTAGTGGTACTGGTAGTGGTACTGGTAGTGGTAGTGGTAGTGGTAGTGGTAGCGGTAGTGGTAGTGGTGGTGGTAGTGGTAGTGGTAGTAGTCGTGGTAGTCGAAGTAGTAGTAGTAGTAGTAGTAGTAGTAGTAGTAGTAGTAGTAGTACTAGTAGTACTAGTAGTACTAGTAGACTTAGAAGTAGTAGTAGTAGTAGTAGTAGTAGTAGTAGTACTTATAAGTAGTCGTAGACCTAGCCGTTGACGTAAGTGCAATAGTAGTCAACTAGCGAAGATCATCACACCTATACTTGACACATCAAACCATGCACCAGCCCACCCACTCTCTCGATTCCCATGAACGCATGTGAGCAGCAAGCCCACAAGTGTTCAGCGTCACATGGCAAAAAAAGTCCTTGAGTTCTTTTTCTTGGGCTTCCGCCCTGGTCCGAAACGGGGCCCAACGATTTGGCGGGGTTAGTTAGGGTGCTGGCAGTTTATGTAGCTCCAAGTCGCGGGCTGGCTGCAAGAGACTGCACTAAGTCTCAAAAAAGGAGGTCTACGGTCTACGTGATAACAAAATTTTCCTACCGCAGGGCCATGGAGGCCTTTGTCATTCTATGCTTGGAAAGTTGGAGAGCAGGTTGTGCGCCGATAGCCGACATAGACTCGCGACAAAAACAAACGAAGGCTGAGTGTTGTTGTGATGAATGGCCCCCAGAGCATTCATGAAACCCACATAATGAAATCTACCCTCAGAATAGTTGATGCGATGATGAAGAATGATGCAGCAGACGATGATGAGGTGAGGATCATGAAAATCTCATCAATACAGCCTGTCGTTGCTGAAACATGTGCACATGTGCCGGATAAATGCGGCCAGAGCTCGCGAAGCCCTCGAGAGATGCGCTTTGCCGAAAGCCCTCATCAACAACAGGGCTTGGTCCGGAATTTCGACATGTGAGGGTTTTGAGCTTCAACCCGTTTGGGTTCGTGGCAGCTGCAAGCAGGGCTTTCCGGCAGTACTGCGTTGGTGAGAGGCTCCCTTTGCGGCAACATTGAGGAAACATTTGGATGGTTGGGTCGAACAGGGTGGTGGAAACCAAGTAGTATACCAACAAGACAGACCATCCAAGCCATAAGCTCGCGTTGGCTTCTTTCTCACTACCAAAACATATCTGTCTCGAATTAGTACTCATGCTACAGGAAAAGCAAAGGACAGGATGAGTTGTACTCAGGTTGCCAGGTTTCAAATTTCATTTTGGGCTGCAGACTTTTGGATTTCGGAGTTAAGAGATTGATGTGGGAGTTGTAGCGTGTATGGACTGAAGATTGAAGCTTCCCCAAACCAACTGTGCACCGCTAAACCCCGGCTTTCAGCACTCGGCGACCAAATCCTCGACCCGCACACGCCTGAACCACGAAGTTAATTTCACGAGCCGAAGAGTCTGGGACTGGGACATTCTCGAGCACAGATGAGCACGGAGCAGATGTCTGAGGAGCAGGGTTTGCTAGACGTTCATGTGAAATAGCAGGAGCTTTAAACGTGGAATGGGTCTAGGACATTTTCAGGTGGGTAGTTACCGTTATAGGAGCCTTACAGGAGGTCTATATACCTTATAGAAGCCTTATAGAAGCCCCATATACCCTAACCTCCCCCCCTGTAGTTTCCTTTAAATGGGTTTCGGTCGAAGCCGGGCCTCGGCTTCATAACTAGAGTAGGGCTTCGCTTTTATCAGGAAGCCTAAACAAAAGTGCTCCTACTTGCTCAGGCCACGATATGTCTGTGGCGTTACGGCCATTTCGTATTTCGGAAGAGAGACATATTTCGGAAGGCACAGACGGAGAAAGTCAGAACGTCCGGGAGAAAGCTAAATCGTTCAGTCGTTTCTAGCACGCAAGCCAGCAGTCAATACCTGGGTCCCAAACAGAAATCAAACCTATTCTCCTATAAACCAAACACAAACAACAAGCAAGCCTCGCATACCAGCAACCACAAAATTGTGTAAGCCATGTTCACAAAAGATACGTTGCCGACTCGAAATCGTAGTCAACCTGCCTAACTATTATAAGGGTTCCCTTAGGCCTTTTAACTTTTTAAAGTGCTCATTACCCTAAACCCTAAACCCTAAACCCTAAACTATTATAAGGGCTCGCTTAGGCCTTGTCACGTGTAAGGTGATCATTAAGACACCGCTCAACCCCTCAGGTCTCAACATGCAAGAACAAGGGAGTTTCCCAAAAGTAGGGTACCTTATTTTGGTGTCCTTTTTATAAGGGTCCTAATATTTAGGGTACTATATTAGGGTCCCCTATTTTCAGAAACTCCCACATGAACCTTGCACCACGAAGCCCAGAAACCCGACGACCTCATTTTCTTGCCTGGATGCCCAAATGCCCTAAACCCTAAACCGAAAAGTGAGCTCTAAATCCTAAACCCTAAACCCAAATAAACCTAAATCCTAAACCCCCAAACCCTAAACCGAAAAGAGCCGGAACAAATTGCTGGGCTGCAGGCTCGAGCTGAAAGCGGGGGCATTTGCTGCATGCCGGGGGCGGCTTTGCCTTATCCCAAATTGGTTTGACGGGGTGTTTTGGGGTTTGAAGTTTAGGGTCTAGGGGTTTAGGGTTCAGGGTTTAGGGTCTACCGGTTAAGGATCTGGCGGTTCGGGTTTAGGGTTCGGAGTCCTGGGTTGTTCGCTGTTGCTGACTTGTCTGTCTTGTCTGTTGTCGTCACCGTTGTTGCATTGCAGCTGTGGTCTTCTGGTGGTTTCCCAGTGGCTTCCAATCCCCTCCGTACAAGTTCTCAATCAAGGAATAGCATCTGTATTTTCTGGGTTTTTTGGTTGATGATTTACGACAGGGGCTGAAGTTTTATCAGATCAAAGCATTTGGGGCTGAGAGTTTGTGATTTCTGGCATATTTACGGATGAAGGAGCAAGGGCTGTCGGTGTAGGGCTGCGTTTTCCGTATACAGGCCTGAGGCATACAGTGTGCACCGGATTGCTTCAGTGTCTCTTTCGCTTTTTTGTGGCGGCCGGTTGAGGCCTAGTCCCCTTGATTCACATACTCAGGGGTTTAGGGTTTAGTTT
The DNA here is from genome assembly GCA_905221635.1 of Symbiodinium sp. CCMP2456. Lineage (NCBI taxonomy): Eukaryota > Dinophyceae > Suessiales > Symbiodiniaceae > Symbiodinium > Symbiodinium sp. CCMP2456. The sequence goes on along the minus strand of CAJNDV010032553.1, from coordinate 51,508 downwards.
CGGGATCTCTCTCTCTCTCTTTCTCTCTTGGCTTGTCTGGCAAAGTTGTTCCGGGGCTTGGACATGTCTGCTCGGTTCAGGTAGGTTGTCTCCCGCACATCCCCCATCTCTCCCGGGCCGTACCTAACGCGCGGAGGCACTCCGCGGAGAAGACCAGCCGACAGGGTAGGGGGGGATTGGGGGTGCATCGGAAGGCATCCAAGAGGATTCCCTCGTGCAGGGTACCTACCCCGCGCAAGCAACCCACGAGGGCCGGGGGGGGGGGGGGGGGTGAACTACAATGTATCCTGTATCCAACACACGCGAAAGAATTCCCTTCTGCCGGGTACCTCCAGGAGGTATCTGACAAACAGAGAGGAAGCAAAGCATTTTAAATCCTCGACTTGACAAGTACCTAACGCCAGAGGTAATGGAAGTGCGCGAAAGGATTTAACCCGCGAGGGGACATGGGTGGGGTTGGGGGGTAAACGCGCGCGAAAGGATCCCTCTTTTGGGAGGTACCCCGCGCAGGTAACCCGAGGAGAGAAATTGAGAGAGGAAGCAACATCCGACATCCTCCAGTTGACAGGTGCCTAACCCGCGAAGGTACGTGACGTGCAGGCCGGGGTATACAGGGAGTCTATAGTGAACCCCAGAAAGTTGGAAACCGGATTGAGGACAAATAGTGCTGGGAAGCCTTATACATTAACCCTAAACCCTAAACCCTAAACCCTAAACCCTAAACCCTAAACCGTATTACTCTTCAGGATTGAGGCTATTGGGTTCTCAACTTTGGGGCTTCTATGCTACATGTCTCCAGGCCTGACCCCCTTGCCGTAGAAAGCTTCATCCGAAGCCCCTTTGGGACGAATCCTGTTTAGGGTTTAGGGTTTGGGGTTTGGGGTTTAGGGTTTAGGGTTTAGGGTTTAGGGTTTAGGGTTTAGGGTTTAGGGTCTAGGGTTTACACTGGTCGAAGACGAGCCCTAAACCCGAAACCCAACATTTCGCCTACCTGAGACTGTTGCCTCGGCCAAAGGACCCTCGCCCGAGCACTGGTGTCGACCTTGACGCGGAGACGTTGAGGGTTCGGGGTCCAGGATTTTTGGGTTCAGGGTTCTGGGTGGAGGATTTAGGCTTTAGGGTTTGCGGCGTGTTGGAATTCCAAGCGGGTTTCCTGAAACCAGAAAGCCGAAGACAGCTTTTCCAAGTCTAGAGAACCCCAGGCTTTTTGACGACCGTCCAACCACACAAACCAAAATATGAAGCGCGTGTCCTCAAGCTTGTAATCCGGATGGACTACTTTATTCCCACACCCCAAACCAAACAATCCTCAAGCCCAACGACTTGAGATTTGAAGGAGGCAACTCCTAAACAAAAAGCTTCCAACTCTTTCCATGCTGGCCGTCGCACCCGCAAGCAGCGATAGCCATTGGGTTAATGATAGCAGCGCCCGTCCTAGGCTTCGTAGTTCTCTGAAGGTTTAGGGTGTAAGAAGGCTGCGAGTTTGGAAGACGATGGAAAGAACGTCTTCGCTAAGTGCGTTTCCGTCGCTTTGGGTGTTTGTGACCTGTTTGTGGACTTGAATATGCCGGTTTGGGCTTTCAGCATTGCCTGCGGTGAAGAGCAGCATACCTTAAGCCCTTCGCTTAACACAGTGTTTGGGGTTTAAGTGTGCAGATCATAGGGGTTTAGCGTTTAGGAGGGATGCCTGGTCCATCGTTGGTGCAACTTTAGAAACAATCCCACAACGCTCTTCACAGATGTGAATGGCCGCAGACCCTAAACCCTAAACCCTAAATCGTGGAGGACAAATGCAGGCTCATTCAAACTCGTCCTTCGACCCTAAACCCTAAACCCTAAACCCTAAATCCTTCGAAGCCCTGCTTGCAACCTTGAGCCGGCGAAGAGAACCCTAAACCCTTCATGGTTAACTCTGGATCCTAACGGTTTCGGATTAAGGGTTTAGGGTTGAGGGTTTAGGGTTTAGGGTTTAGGGTTTAGGGTTTAGGGCTTAGGGTTTAGGGCTGAGGGCTTAGGGTTTAGGACTCAGCCGTCTAAACCACGCCAAAGCGTCATGTGCCCACCGCCGGCTATCAGCCGCAAAGATCCGGCCTGCCATGTGGAAGCTTCCTGAGGATTCGTAAACTACTTATAGGACATTTTCAGGTGGGTAGTTACCATTATAGGAGCCTTCTAGAAGGTCTATATACCTTATAGAAGCCCTATATACCCTACACTCCCCCCACCTGTAGTTTCCTTTAACTACTCTTGATGTTATAAATCCTGCATTACCTGAAGGACCTTAACCTATGGGAAGTATGGTATGTGCCTTATTATGGGTAATGCAGGAATGAAATCATCAACAGTAGGAATACCTTTTTGAGTTGTCTCTATAAAGTTTTCATCCCTAAGCGATGCTCGCCACTTCGGCAGGCCCTGGACCGTAAGACTACAATCACAAGACCTTCTCTCGGCACCTCAGGTGAAGGCATCCTCTCCCTCGCTGATCGAAGAGGCCTCGAGCTCAATGGTTGCAGGCACTGTTCCACAAATTAGGCTTGCCGGCTTGCTGTGGGATTGCAGCGTAACTCAGATGACTCTTGCCCCTCAGACGAGCCGAAAGGCCAATCGGGTGAAGCTAACATGAGCGCGCTCTGCGTAGTGCTGAGAGAGCCTACAGTAGCAAGTCTAAAAATTACATGTTGATGGCTACGAGGAACCAGATCTGTCGCAAGCCCTGACATTGTCTCAGGGGGCGACCCGCACTGCTGGGGATCCTGCATCCAAATGGAGGATGATAGAAAAGCTTTCAGTTCGGGTCAACATAAACATAAACCTGCATAGAACATAGAGGTTGAGTTGCAACCACGCCAGAAACAAGCATCAGAATGCTTCTCGCAGTTCCTACATTGCTGTCATGGTTCCAGCTCACTCTCTAGGACATAGTAAGCTTGAAGGGAAACCCATCACCTTCAAAAGTCAGCATTCCCTAAACTGCCTCATCCCTTTAATCTACCCCCGGAAACCAACCTGCCATAATAGAAACTAGCACGAAACCCTTCCAGTCCTGAGCACCTGCTGGCAGAGTTCCGCCAGAGACACCATCTCAGCAGGCTTTGCCCCGGCGCCAAGCGCGTGGTTGGGGTCAAGGGTGGGTTTAGGGTTTATGGTTTAGGGTTCAGGGTTTAGGGGTTTAGGGGTGTACGGTTTAGGGGTTTAGGGTTCAGGGGTTAGGGTTTAGGGTTTAGGGTTTTGGGTTTAGGGTGTATCAGATGTACCAGTCACACCATCACACAAGCTGTCTTGTTCAGCCTGTTGACTGAGCTTCTCGCTGGTCTGCAGTGCTTTTCGTCCTTGGACGGTTGCCTCCAACGCGGAACATCGAAATTGATTCCACCTTAAAACCTGATCCCCCCCCTCTGAGCTGCAAAAATGCAAAATCTGCTAACTCTTGCGTTCCGAACCTAATCTCATCACTGTCACTGCTCCTCCTGCTGCCACCGCCACGGCCACCGCTACGGCCACTTCTACTGCTTCTGTTTCTGCTGCTGGTGTTGCTGGTGCTGCCGCCGCTGCAACTGCTGCGGCTGCCGCTGCAACTGCCACTGCCACTGCCCTGCCCCTGCCCCTGCCCCTGCCCCTGCCCCTGCCCCTGCCCCTGCCCCTGCCCCTGCCCCTGCCCCTCCCCTGCCCCTGCCCTGCCCCTGCCCCTGCCCCTGCCCCTGCCCCTGCTTTTTATTTTTTTGTGCCCCTGCCCCTGCCCCTGCCCCTGCCCCTGCCCCTGCCGCTGCCGCTGCCGCCGCTGCCGGTGCCGCCACCATAACTTCTTCCGCGTCCAAGTACTCCCTCATTGTTTCCTTCAGCTGGCTGCAGACTCTTCTTTGGGTGCTGATGACACAGAGCTGCTGCACCACTGTTGTTGCGACGGTCGCACTTGTTGTTGCTCTTCTTGCCGTTGTATGTCGCTGGCAGAACCGCTGTACTTTCTGTGGGAGGTCGAAATCCGCAAAACCGTAAATGAGGACTGAGTAAACGAGCAAAGGCTTGAAGGCTCAACCCGACACACGGAGGCATGCACCAATGGTGCCTGGAAAGCACCGATGGTGCCGCTGCTGCCACTTCTCCCCGGGGTATCCGGCCTTTTGGCAATGCAAGGCGAGGTGTAATGCTTCATGGGTTTGGGGCCCATCCGTTTGGGGTGGAGTGGTCCGAGGATATGCTGAAACTTCATCTGCAAAGAACAACTGAATGCGCACACTCGAGGTGAAACTTCAATGTTGGAGCTGAAGAAGCAGCGCTTGAGCCTGAGGCATCTTTTCAAAATTTCACAACCGCATACCCCATGAAATGGGCCTGTTTCCTGCCAGTCCGAGTGTTGACGAGAGTTTTCCTAAACTGTCCTAGATGTGGTCGGCTCGCAAATTTAGAGGTGGTGTGGAATCGTCTCAAAAGCACGAAACCCTGCACGCTAACCCAAACCCTCAACCTTAACGCTCATGCTCCGAGTCCGAATGCTCCCGCAACCTGGTCATCAAGGGATCATGCTTACTTAGAGTCTGTTTGTAACACCACGAGATAGAAATGCATCTTACTGACTCCACATACTAAATCAAAAGAGCGGCCAAGTAGATTCTTTCAGTTTTGATATGGAACATGGCGGGTTCGGTGGTGTTGCACAGCAGCCGAACCGAATGGTAAGAAACAAAGCAGAATCTTCTGTGTTGGAGAGAGCTGTGTACTTGCCCTCACAAGAAAGAAGCATGTAACCCTAAGTGGGAATAGGGACTCGGGTTATGGGGTCCAGATTTAAGTTTTCAGCCCCAACAGCTGAATCAAAGCCGGAAGTCTTATGCCCCAACCCCTTACTCCCTGCACCCTGAACACCTCAACCCTGAGCCCCAACTCCCCTAAAGCCAAGCTCAAACTGCTGAGGTCTGAGCACTCCGTGTGCAGCAGCCTCGGTCGGCACCGGATAACCGGCAGTGACCTGAGAATACCCAGAGACTCCAATATCCATTGATTAAGGAATATACCTTAAATCATACTAACGATCCTAACAAAATTTAAGGAAGATTCCTTAAGTAAGGGGTATTGGAGTCTCTGGGTAAGTGTAGGAGATCAAGGTGTTTATGTTGAGGCCTTCAGAATGAGAATACGGTCTTGGGGCACAGTCTAGTGTAGATTGTTACGACAAATTCCGAACTTTGTAACAGGGGTAAAAGCGGATGTGGAGATTCTAGGGTCCACCGTAAGGCATTTTTTGTCAGAAGCTTCCTGCGCTGACGAGCAGCTCGCACAAACACCCCTTAGAAGAGCAGTGGCCCCTCGAAAATTCAGAGGGTTTTTTGGGTGTAGTTTTGGACTTCAAGCAGGTTGTGATGGCCGTCGGAGGCTGGCGTCTAGAGTCGATGCATGTAGCTTGTGGACCCATGCTTCCAAAGGTCGAATGTTGCAGCTTACTTGCGATTGCGAAACGGGAATTTCAGCGAAAACAGAAACAACTGAGATCCTTATTACAAAAGCCTTTTTTCCAGGCTCGAACCAAGACCTGTCGACTCAACTTGCTTGTGACTAGCAGCGTTTCAGGGTGAATCAAAACTCAGCTGTGGGCAACCGTCCGGCCGGGTGTTGCTAGCACGCCGGCCGCAATGCGCTGTCCGTCAATGGTTGGCTCCTGAGCTATTGAGAGGAAACCACAAACTTCTCAAAGGTATAATGAAAATCGTTGGCACATAGGAATCCTGATGCTAAGACGAGTATTTAAAACGGAGATACTCGTCGCAATACTAGCAACAGCATGTGTTTTGGTACCCCATGCTCGGACGACTCACAATGCAAATACTGCTACTACAAAAAGCTGTGATGCCCAACAAACACTAGTATCAACACTCTGAGCAGGGCCGGGGCTGGTGACAACAACGAAAAGATCAAATGCAACGGCATGAGCAGAAGGGGCACGACTGTCAACATTCATCATGCCCGTCCGATGTTTCTAAGGCGAATGATGCGATAAGGCTATGCCTCAGGTCTCGCGTCTAGGTAGTTGCCATGGGGTGAAGAGACAAGACCCGTGATGGGGCTCAGCTGAATGTAAAACACGCAAAAACATCGGGGCATAGTAGAAATCTTCGCCCGCAACATGGCGCCCACCCTAAACACTGAACCATAAACCCTAAAGCAGGCCTCAACCCGACGGCCTATCAACCGCAGAATCCCACACCCTGGGGCCGCAGCGTTGGCATGTGCCATGCGTAGATGGTCCAAGTTCACTCTCGGAACTGGCACAGCCGGCCCTGACATCTTGAGGGAACGGGACATGAAATGGCTCGGGGTTGCAGGCAGAAGGGTTGGGCCTAGCCAGCAAGCATTTCTCGCAGCACACTTGGCTGATTCCATCGACTGCCAGAAATCGAAAATTTCTTTCTTGCAACGAGTCTGATAGAGCCAAGGACAATCAGTGGAGGAGCAGGGTTGAAGCGGCAGTCCTGACAGGCACCGCAAAAATCATATTCATCACCGCCACCATCACCATCCCCAGCTGCATCGTCATCGCCATATCCATAAGCTTTCTCATTACCAGATGGTACAACTGTTGATGATATAAAAAATCCTGCATTACCTTCAAGGACCCAAAACTGTGCGAATTATGGTATATTCCACATTATGGGTAATGCAGGATTTAAATCATCCACCGAAGTAGAAGGAATACTTATACTAGCCGGATTGCTTGGTCTGTACTGCTCATTTTCCTCTGACATTAGTGGATCCTGCCTGAAGCCACTTGCTGCATCGGCGGCCCCTGTTGCAGGGCAGTTCACATCAAGGTCGAAAGCTTTCAAGGAACTCAGCTTTGTCGCGTGCCTGCACCTGTCGCAGCGTGTACTGAGGCTGCACATGGACTTGGACCTGGCGCTTTGATTAAAAAAAGTCTCGAACATGACAACTGTGGCCGTTCGCTTTCCTTCTTGAAGAAAAGACTGAGGCCAGGGCTGCCATGGTTGGCGCATGCAACGAAACAGCGCTGAACTGGCTCTTCCCTTACAGTTCTTGACCTAGCGTGTTGCCCTCTAAAACCCAGACTGATAAAGTTCTTGCCTTAACCTTAGACTCTGAACCCTGACCAGTCTAACGGCAGGCGTTGGCGGCATGTTTCTGCCATCTGAAGCTTAGAAGCCAAAGCGAGACCACTGGTCAGCTCTTGAAACTTGCAGGCTTGCCAGCACTTCAGGGTTACAAGGCTTCACTAAGAAGTTCGCAAAGCCGTTCTGTGGTGAACAGAAGGCTTGATCGCGGCTAGATCTGAAAGTTGCATGTTTAATTCGTCAAGAAAAACATCAAACTCCGCATGGATGATTTGCTCAAGCACTCTAGCCACTAAAAGACCACTTTGACATGTTTGTGCTGACGGGACCGTCGTTGTACCCTGCTCTTGCTCTTGCAACAAAACCCAAGCCATTGCCTAAACCCTGAACCCTAAACCTTAATCCCTGAAACCTAAACCCTAAACCGAACATGACCAATCTCATGGCGGAAGGTTGCGTGTACGGCGTGAAGCAGTTTAGGGACTGGGGTCTTAGAGTTTAGGGTTTCGGGCTTAGGCTTAGGGTTTTGGGTCTAGGGTCTGGGGCTTAGGATTTAGGAAATAGGGAGTCGGGTCGGGGGTCTATCAACAGAGTTGGGGTACTTTGGGGACACCAAGCAGCGGCTCTCTTTGCCGTGTACAGGTTTCAAGGCTCGGAGCTTCGGTGGTTGGGTTCAGGGTTCAGGGTTCAG
>CAJNDV010032553.1:28739-43656 GCA_905221635.1 Symbiodinium sp. CCMP2456 | reverse complement strand
ATTCTTCGTGTTGTTGTTGTCGTCGTCGTGGTTGTTGTTGTTGTTGTCGTTGTCGTTGTCGTTGTCGTTGTCGTTGTCGTTGTCGTTGTCGTCGTCGTCGTCGTCGTCGTCGTCGTTGTTGTTGTTGTTGTTGATTTTACTCAACTCGTTAGGCGACACAGCCGACCTCGGGGCACCTGCCCGGCTTCGCGGACGCCGAGGGCCAAGCTTCAGAGTTTCGGTTTTGTTGGGTTCTTTTAGGGCTCTTCAGGGGTTCTTTATAGGGTTCTTGTAGGGGCTTGAAGGACTTTTCCGAGGGTCCTTTCAGAGTTGCATGTGGGTTCGGGGTCGAAGGCGGTACGGGGTTGAATTAGGGTTTCAAAGGTTCGGGATTTGAGGCCTGGGGTTTAGTGCTTCAAGGTGGGGTTTTGAGGCGCAGTGAAACATACAGTGAGACGAGAAACGCTTAACAAAAGACCGGCATTCAGACTGGAGTCTCCGTCCAACCTGAGCAGGCCGCAAGAGCGCCGGTCAAAGAATTGAAGCGCGCGTGGCTTCTGCGCCACTCGCCCTGGTTTGCTTCTGCTGCAGGCATTCGCTGGTTCTCTCGCAGCAAGGGCTTTGGTTTCGTTGCGCCCTGGCCGATGAGCCCGGATGCACCACCAGGCTCGGACGGGATGGGTTCTTCAACGAATCTTCACCAGTTGTACTGCGAAAAGAATATCGTGGCAGTTGTTGGCAGTCAGCTGAGGCAGAGCACGGACCAGCATAATCCTACAAGCCGATGTGTTGCAGCTTCGCTGCGAGCGAAGCGATGGCGGCTAGTCCAGCAGTGTAACCAGCTAGTACATGCTAGTCAAAGATCTTGTGTTTCGGAGGTGTGGGCGAAGACGTGTTCCTGCACCGAAGCCAGCGTGGCACTGAAACGGGCCTCATCTGTCTCGTTCGGCTGATGGTTGAGCGTATCACCGCCAAAATCCCAAATTCAACGGACCTATCCGCAAGCGTCCATCGAGCATTAAATGAATTCCGCAGCCTTCCCACTGAGACTCCTTCCACCAGAATTGGACGAAGGAGGCCAGGATCACAACACTGACGTGCTGATGCCGATGGTATTCTGGGCAGAGTTCACACATAGCTTGGACGATCCATCAGCCCCCCGACGATCGGTAGGCACCTGTACCCCCCCCCACCCACAGCTTGCCTTGATGTGGGAGTTTCCGAAAATTAGGGTACCATATTTTGGGGTCCTTATAATAAGGATCCTACTATTTGGGGTACTATATTAGGGTCCCCTATTTTTGGAAACCCCCATGTGTCAGTGTATGACGTGAGCTAGACATGGATGGTTTGTTGACGCACGTCGACGATTCCACCAAAGCTGCAGCGTACTCGTTTGCACTTGATTCACTTAATGTCCTCTGCTCAAGATTCCGACATAGATGGGGCAGGTACATTCAACTCATGAGCCAGTCCCTTCAAACCAAGCCTGCATGTGAGCAGACAAGTGCTTTAAAGCATGCGCTCTTGCCCGTATCGTTCTCGAAGAGCAGAGATGGGATGCAACATACAGAGATGGGATGCTCCAGGTACCCCAGACCGCACGCTACGGTTTCAGTGAAACCGTAGAACTCGACTGTTGAGTCCTTGATGTTCAGCTTTCTCTGCGGCGCCGGCTGTGCAATGTCGGAAGAGCCGGAGAAGCGCTGGTGCGTCGTGGGCGGTGCCATGCCAGGAGCAAGAAGAGTACGGCTCGCCAGTTGTTCGTGGAGACTTCTTTTAGTTTTTTGCTGAGCCTTTCTGGAAAGGCGACCTCCAATGGCAATACTTGCAGATATCACGTATCGTGTATGTTTCGTCCCAGTGGCGGTTGCAGGTGCTGACAAAGGCGGCATTCTGGTCCGAACCGGGCAGGAGCTGACTTCCTCCGAGGTCCGTAGGGAGCGAATACACAAATCCAGTCAAACTGTTTGACCTAGGGTCTTGTTTGAGGCTCTCAACATCAGAGTGATCAGAGACCTTCACCGATGTTTTGAGAGCTACCTTGGTATCCCTGTTGGCAGTGGGAGGCCGAGAAGCGATTGTCCCATGGAGCCTTGGTGAAGCAGGCTCCGCCATTGTGGAAGCGGGGTGTCTTCTGGGCCGACCCGAGCAAGACAGATCATGACAGCGCAACATACCCAATCATAAGTGCTGTCAGGCACGAGAGACCCCGAAAGTATGTGTGATGCATGGTCCCGCGGTCACGCCATGTCCTTTTCCAAAAGGTGCAACGGCCCAGCAAAGTATCCCGAGAGCTTGTGCAGTATCAATCGCATAGACTGCATGAGCGGCACACTATTGACGAATGCCTTTGTCCACGTGCCCTGTTGAACGATGATGCTGGGACTGACTTTACTTTGGGGGCAGATTTTGGCGAGGCCGAGCGTAGGAAGTCTTTTGCTTCTATCTCCGGCAGCGTAGGAGTCGTCCCTAGTGGTCGTTGCGTTTCCAAACGAATCCCCGGCCCCTCCAAAAGGACGTCGTCGTCGTCATGATTCATGAGCATCATTGGTTTCTTCATCTGCAGTGGGGTACACCAGGTCACGATGGTCTCAAAGCTGCTCGAATCTCTGCGGCGGTAGGTGAAGCTCATGGGTGAGCGGCTGCAGTTCGAGAGGTTGACAGGCACTGGACCAGAAACCGGCTGGGCCCGGGCCCAAGGAGTGGCCTAAAAGGGCAGGTTGCCTTTGGAAGATTTCTGGAGCTGCAACACTAGGCTACTAGGATTGGGAATTCCGGTGCTGGGGAGAGGGGCAAGGCAATAGGGCCTGCACATCATCGCCCTGATCATAGATCTGTAGTCATAACGAGGGTGCTTTCTGTGCGTTTGTCTCTTGATCTCACGATGTGATGATGCACGGGCAGGTGAGCCTCAAGGTGAAAGACAAGGCGTTGATGGAGCAGCTGGGCAACAGTGAAGTGCGCTGTCTCTGTGATCTATCACCCTAAATATGCAGCCAGAGTTCACAACACGGCCCCAAGCCCGGATGTCAGGTGTGGGAGACGATTAGATGTTTTTTTGTTGGTGCTGTCATGATTGCGTACCCAGAGAACCCAATACCCCTTAATAATTAAGGAACAGACCTTTAATTATAGGGGGGCCTTAATATTATGCTTTAAGGTATATTCCTGAATAAGGGGTATTGGGTTCTCTGGGTAGTTTTTTCATACCCTGAACTCCCCTAAACCCTGAACCCTAAACCCTAAACCCTAAACCCTAAATCCTCGACCGCCTTGGGCGCCATCTGCCTTTGGTATCGGTTGAGGCTCGGCTCAGGCACTTCGAACCTTAATATACTGCAAGAGATTATAGCATAATATAGCATAGCATAGTACAATGTAACATAGTATAGTATATATTCAAGCATGTTAAAGTATACATTGAGGTGTAGTATAGTATCATGTACTGTAAATTATAAGTTCGGTTTTGTGAACATGTGCGTGCAGTGTTGAGGCCAGCACCGGTGCTCGACCCCAAGGCCCGGGCAAAACTAGCCACAAAGGACGTTTGGCTTTGTGGGGGTTTGATCTTATTGTTTTTGGGTTTGGGGGTTGCGGGTTCGGGGGTGTAGGGTTTGGGGTTTTGGGGTTTGCAGGTTTGGCTCAGGTTCAGGTAGAGTTTTGGGGCTTCGGCTTTGCCAAGCTTTGCTACGTGTTGGAAGGCGGTGGAGGAGGGCCGTGCTGTCAAAGCCTTCGCTGATCCTCCGAAGCCTGTGGAGGGCAGAAAGGTGCGCTCCGAGGCAGCACCTCATGGGACTGTCAGGGTTGAGGCTTGAGCATTAGCTCCACGACAGGCACTCCCCGTGAGCCATTGAAGAGCAAAAGGAAACATTTTGCCAAGCACTACAAACTCCATGTTCCTGTCGACTCTTTTCTTCTTGTTGCAGCATGTTATGATCACCGTACTCGCGATTTGCTTTTCATCACATGCCATGATCTGCCTTTCCTGCTGTAGAACCGGCCGAGGAATCCTATGCCTCCATGGCACCGCCGCAACAGAGAAAGTGCTGAGGTCCGGCAATGCTCAGCACATAGGGTTCAGGTTCAGGAAACCCAAAGAGTTGAGATGTTAGTTCTCTTCCTTCACTTATTTTGCTCTAGTCGCCCGAAGCAGAAGCTGCCCTTTCACGAAGCAACCCACCGTACACATGATATTGCCTCGCAAGCTTACTATCTTGCTTGAAAGCACCATTATGGTCACAACCTTCTGGGCTATAAGTCTAGGACATCTTGGTTACTTACCGTTATAGGAGCCTTATAGAATCAACTTATAGAAGGTCTATATACCTTATATTCCTTATGGAAGCCTTATAGAAGCCCTATATACCCTAAACTCCCCACCTGCAGTTTAAACCTTTAAGTAAGGCAGGCTGCTCCTCTTTTCTCGAAGCTGCCCTGTGCAGGGCACAACTTGCGCCCTTGATCAAGCGAGCAGGGGAAGCCTGGCCGAAGAAAGCGCTCGCCTGCTCTTTACTATAATATTGTATTATTCTATATTTACTAACTTGCTCTTTACTATAGTATTGTATTATTCTATATACCGTATATTATAGGTTGCTATATTGTAGTACAGAATTATGTAGTATATCATAATCTGCCTGTCCCGTCGATGCTGTTGCCGCCGCCGAGTGATATTTTTGCTGAGTCATGTGGACACAACAATGGTGCAAAGAAGGAATTGTCGCGTGAATCAGCTGATGCACGGGTGTCCTTGAAGGCTTCGTGATTTGATGTCTCTTGCCGAGAGGGGAAACATTGTACCCTTGCGCGATCCCGGGATTTGCTCCTCAAGATAAGTGGAACCCCCGCAACCCCTGGTCCCCAAAACATCTGCTGCAGGATGACATCGAGTTTGTTTTCCAGGATGGCTGTGTCGACTGCGACCTACGCAACCCCATCGTGGCCAAGCAGGTGGAGCTCATGAAGCAGCTGGTTCTGAGTTTAAGTGTTACGGCACAGGTGGGCATGAGCCGAGTGTCCTTGCATCGGGAGTTTGTGGATTAATATCAATGTGTATGTGTGAACCTCTATATGTATATTCTATATATATATATATATCAGATAAAACTCGTGAGAAGATGCTTTCGACGCCCTGTCCTGACGACTGGGGAGTCCCAACTATGTCTCAAATGCCGCAGCTGGACAAAGATAATCTTCGTTGTGTTGAGACTTCCGGACATGTCGCTTGTAGCCCATTCCGTTCAAGGCAGTACTTCCCAGAAGAGAAGTGACTTGGCAGTAATCTGCAGTGGATGGCGGCGGTCGGTACTGGACCACTCTATCTTTGCATGGTGGGCACAAGCTTAGCCGCCCCCTTGCGGACTGTTGTGCAGACGCTGTGTTTCGTCTCAGATGGTGCCATGTACAGTACAACCTTGCGCAGTAGGGGTACTGTTCTGCAAGATGAGAGGAATGCTTCATGGACAAAGTGTCAGATAATCTCCACATTGCACGGGAGAGCTGTGACTTCCTCGATATTGCACAGAGCGTGGCGACCCAAGATTCAGGTTCAAGCAGTGGGCGGAGCCCTTGGGTGAGGAGACAGGCTGGCGACGGCCGCTCAACTGGTACTATAGGGGCCTTAATAATTAGAATAGGGTCTGGGGGTCCACTATGCTATAATCATAATAAGAGACCCCCAAAACATCCCAAAACCCTATTCTAACTATTAAGGCCCCTACATGACTGTAGGGATTTCGGCCCGTGGCTCCGTGGCCAGGGAGGATTTGCACAGGGTCGGCCTGATTATTGATATATATATATATATATACATACATCTACACACACACACACATATATATATATATATAAATATACATACATACATACATACATACATACATACATACATACATACATATATATATATACCTATATATATATATATATATATATCTGGCTCTGTCTGGCAAGGGCCTGAAGCCTTATGTTCTGCAAGAGGATCTGCACAAACTCCGCTGGCCGGACGAGGTATGGCGGCTGGGAAAGGGCCATCGAGTTTGCTCAGGAGGCGATGACGAAGCATGCTCCCATTGACGGGTTGCCGGGCCGCAACTGTTCCCAGGTCAGTCTTCAAGAGGGACATGTGAGGGCACTGTCGGTTTACCAATGAAAATCCGTCACACCACAGCGCTTGCGGATTCTTCCGTGTTGGCACATTGGCACGTTTCAGACGCGAGGCACCCGGCAGCTTGACCACTTCGCGAATGACTTCAGTAGAACGTGTCAGACCCGTGGGGCCGTGGATGTTATCTGTCGATCTATCGATCGACCAGTCTGTCTATTTGTCAACCTATGTGTTTGTCTACCTATCTGTCTCACCGTTTGTATGCACGCATGTATACACAATTACACCCACATATTTGGTGATGCATGTACTGCAATGCAAGCAGTGCATAGCTATGCCACGCAACGTAAAGCAATGTATTGCATTGCAATGTGTATTGTAATGGAACGGAGGGGAATGGATTCAAATGTAATGGAAAGTACGAAAGCCTAACTGTATGTGTTTCAACACACGTCACCCTATGTACATGCAAACAGGTAGATAGGTAATTGAGTAGACAGGTAGCTACATGGTGCATAAACCCTAAACCCCTGAGCCCCTAAACCGCTAAACCCTTAACCCTACACGCTTAAACCCTAACCCCTGAACCCCCCTAAACCCTGAACCCCCCAAACCCCTAAACCCTAAACCCCTAAACCCTAAAACCTAAACCCTAAAACCTACAACCCTAAACCTAAGCCCAGGCCCTGGCTGTTTGTACCCAACTCTGAGGGATTTTGCCCCAGGCTCCTCGGCTTCAGCCAGGGGAGCAACCTCTCGCACCCCTTGGCCGCGCAAGCAGCCCTAGGCGGCCGGGTGGTTCAGAGGAGAGACTTTTGGCAGATGTTGAAATTCAGGATCCACTCAACTTCTATATCAGGGTTTTTTAAGAATTACCTGGGTACCTTGGCACTTACTCGTTTTGAGAGTTTTTGGGGTTCTGGGTCCAGATTTCGGCATTATGAGAGACTTGGCTGAAGATGTTGTGGACCGTTTGTGCATGCATGTGGATTTTGGGGGTTCTGAACCAAGTTAGTTGCCCTCAAACACGCAGTTGGTGGTTTGCTGCCTTGTGAGATTGGCGTAATCGTGTGCGGACCTCTCCAACCATCGTTTTGCAAAGGGGTGCCTCGTAGCGGCAACTCCCATGAAGACAGATACCTTCAAGGGCGCCCGAGTCTCGGAACCAGCTCTGCTCATCTCAGCGGTACATTGTACAATCCCACGGGCCATGAGACAGACCCAGGAAGGCCACTACAAAGTAAAGAGTCAAGTCCTCGTGTTTTCTGGGCTGCACGTGGTGTGCTTAACATCACCATTGCAGTTCCTGCAAGGCTTCCCGACATGCCAGACCCTCAAGCCACCATCGACAGGATTCTTAATTAAGCCAGGTCCGAGACTTTACATCCCAAGCCCCGGGATCCGGAAAGCTGTGGCAGGTCAGGGTCATCCACTACACTGCGTAGTACACTTCTGCACGACCAAGCCCGGCTGGGTTGGACAGACTCCCGACCTTTTCGAGTACCAGATGCTTGGCTGCCAGAGCTGTCCAGTAGCTCCGTTCAACAACTTTCGGTTGTTCCATGCTGTCGTCCCCGAACTGCAGGCTACCCTTGCCGGCGCTCATCATCGAGGGTAAAGTGGATGAGACTGCCAAAGGCAGCGATGAGGCACATGGGCTTGCCCGAACACCCATGCAATGCTCAAAAACCCTGAAATGCTGGGCAGGTGGAGTAGCAGGGAGCACGCAACAAGTCTTGATCGGCTTTTCTGCAAAGCATGAGGTAGCTTCGACTTACGAACACCCCGCTGCTTGGGCCAGCAAGTGTTCATCATTGCTGCGTTGAGTGTTCTTGTTAGATGTAGCCTTTGCACGAGCTTTCGGTCGCGGAGCAACTTTGCAGCATCTCTGTAGCTGTCCCTGATAGGCAAAATTTCTGTTGGGCACGCTCTTGAGGTTCGACTTAGCCACAGCGATGGCTTGGACCCAAGATTCCCACGTTAGACCTGCTCTCGTCTGGCTTGACTCAATTCCGCCATTGCCTGCAAAACACTAAACTCCCAAGACCTGGAAGCTCTGCAGCATCCAGGCCATCGGCCCTTTCCGAAGAAGCCC
Source organism: Symbiodinium sp. CCMP2456 (assembly GCA_905221635.1). Taxonomy (NCBI): domain Eukaryota; class Dinophyceae; order Suessiales; family Symbiodiniaceae; genus Symbiodinium; species Symbiodinium sp. CCMP2456. The sequence continues at coordinate 35,473 of CAJNDV010032553.1, read as the reverse complement.
GACGAAGCCAAGAAGCTGGCAGAGGACATCCACAGCTTTGCTCGGGCCTTAACTTACCGTACACGTTAGTGCCGTGTATATATACATATATATATATATAATATGTATTATGCCTACATACTTATTCACACAGATGTATGTAGCTATGTGCGTGTCTGTGTTTACATGTATGTGTATGTTTATACATATGTGTACACAAATACTTACATACGCATACATACATGCGTGTAGACACCTGCATGTACATACCGAGCTAGTGTTTGTTTTCATCACTACCCACAGGCAGAGCCATTGTGCTGCAAACACTCGACACTGCGCCTTTATTGATGCCCCTTTCGGGCCTGGGTGGCAGCAGACCCAGCATGCGCGATGCATAGGTCATCCAATGTGTGATGTCGTGAAGAAGACATACATATATACCATGTATTTATGGAGTTTACATTATATATTTGAATCCATAGCCAAAAGTCTTTACCATGTACAAGACATGTGTACACACAACAGAAAGGCACAAACAGATAATGCACACGATAATAAAACGAAAACAGGGACAATAGAGCATTGCATATACATGTGTATATGTCATGCTGTGGCAGAGTGTGGTACAGTAAGATAGAATGCCTTACGTATTATGAGAAGAGACATCATCTCGCCTCTGTATGTAATTTCGGATGACGATGTGTAACTCAAAAAACATTTTTTATACTATAACATGTAACATCAAATGTACAATCAGAAGCACCTAATGTATAGGATATAGTATAGAAAGCCTGTTAGAAAATATTGAGTAGAGCACATCGAAAGATTGCGCGACATCAAACTAAACAGCTGATGCCATATGAAAACTGCAACTTCACAAAATGCATGATACATAGCGCACCACAGAACAGTGCAATGCAGCATAGCAGAGTAAACTGGCACAACGTGAAAATCAACATATTATAACAGGAATACCAACAGGCAAACAACAACATAGGCAAATACATATATACATATAAATACACAAAGGGAAGTATGTACGTGTATATACATATTCTCAAACATTTAGAAATTCGAACACACACGCACATGGACATGCATGCGTATACATATATATATATATGTATACACAGAATAAGGTTGAGTTTCTAATGTTATTAAAATATTTATTTATATACACACGATGTTCAATCGCTTGGCGTAAAACTACCGAGTATGCAATACATGCTACGAACAGCCAATGTAAATTCACATGTACATACATATAGACACATGCGAGTGGTTATGATGTATTACAGTTTCGTGTACGATCATCTAGATGTTTCACACGATCCTGTTGCATCCCTTGTTAGACCATGCTGTGATGTTTGGTACCAGGTCCTGCTATATCATATGTATGCACTGGCACAAGCAGAGCTGGCATCACATGGTGTATAGTAGATGGGAAGCCCGCACTAGAAGTAAATACGATGTTGCACAATATGTTGCGCGACACATCAACCAACCACATCATGACTTGTCTACCGCAGTCTGCTAGCTGCTGGTGTGGTTTATGTTGTAACACGCGTGTATGGGAGTTTATAGCATGTTCGAAAGGGTGTGGCAATCATCGCGTATACCTGTACAAAAGATATCTATATATCCATGTGCACATACTTGTTAGTTTGCTTGCTTGTATGTCTGTGGAACCTACTTCTGAGCTTGAGGTTGTCAAGAGCTGCCGTGGAACGCAGCTTTGAGCGCGTCTGGTGCCAGCTGCAAGCAGCAGTCGATCTTACCGGCATGAACCGTAGCAAGAGGGCATGGCAGCAACACCTGCGTCCCCTGCAGAAACGTAGCGCCATTGCTTCAGCTGCTTGAAGCCAGTCTGAGTTTTAGAGCTGCACGGAAGACGTGTTACCAGCTGCACAGGAACCCGAAGGGTTCAGAAGACATCCCCCTCCCTGCCCTTCGGAACAGGCCCTACCTTTATCCCCAGCTTTTGCTTTGAAAGAGCCAGGGGCGGCAGCCGAGAGGCCACAAGCACAGCAGAAGAAGTGAAATATGATATCTTTAAAACTGCTATTATTGTTAGTCGTAGCAGTAGTAGTAGTAGTAGTAGAAGTAGTAGCAGTAGTAGTAGTAGTAGTAGTAGTAGTAGTAGTAGTAATAGTAATGGTAGTAGTACTAGTAGTAGTAGGTGGTAGTAGGAGTAGTGGGAGTAGTAGGTGGTTGTAGGAGTAGTAGGAGGAGAAGTAGTAGTAGCAGCAGCAGTACTCGTACTAGGTCTTGCTGTGGCCCAGGAGCACGATTTGGGATGCGGCACTGCGCGCGACTATCGTGAAAACGATGCGCACCCCGAAATATGTATGGCACTGTGGTGTGAGCACGAATGTGCGTGAGAAAGGCGGGAGTTCGAAACCACACCACAGATCACAGAACAAGTGGCCTTCAAGCGGTCATGATTCTGATGGCCAGTACTAACTAAATTGGCAGTGCGGCGAGGGCACGACTACCACCCAAAATATGCAGGACACTGTGGCGGGAGTGGCACAACGCTCACAAACAGACACATCCTGACCAAGGATTCCATAGTTCCGGCCTTCAGCGTCTCGTGCGCCTCCACTCGTCATCTTTAGCAGCACATCCGTGGCGACGGTGTGCATGGGGAAGAGAATCGGAACGTCCTGAGCATCCGAAAGCCCAACAAACCCACGACCACATTTTCGGTGGCCCTCGTGCGCGCGCTGATACTACCAAAAAACATACAACACTAAATAGCTAAGGCAGGACTCAAATCTATGTTGACTTTTTGTGCAATGCCGAGTGGCATCTGCGGCATCGGGCAAGGATCGGCCATAGATTTCCAGCGGCGTCCGCGGCTTTCCGAAGATGCAGGAGGACATGAGCTCACACCACCATGGGCGACGAGGTGAAACTGAAAACTTGGAGAAAATTCTGGGACTTTGGGTTGAGAGGCTTGGGTGTTCTGGCTTAGGGCTCACAGCCTTTACGACTCAGGGTCTGAGACAAACGCTGCCGACGTGGTGTCTTGAAGGGTTTAGGGTTTAGGGTTTAGGGTTTAGGGTTTAGGGTTTAGGGTGCCCCTGCTGGTCTCCGTAGCTTCCCACAGCTACGGAGACGACCTCTCTCGCTCTGACAGGCGCAAAACGCAAAAGTCAAGGCCGGCAGGGCTGTCTGCGTTTAGGAGTTGAGGGTTTAGGGTTTTGGTTTAGGGTTTTGGTTTAGGGTTTAGGGTTTAGGGTTTAGGGTTTAGGGTTTCTGGGATTCAGCGTTGAGTTTTAGGTTTTATATGGATGCTTATACAGGGCTGAGAGCTCCATATGTAGACGATACCACTGATGTAGTTGGTGTGGCGCTTTGCTCGCTGAACCCGACGAGACTTGAAACTAGCCAGCATGTGCCACGTGATTATGTGCTCAATAGGGTTATGCGCGAGCTTGGCCAGCATGCGCAACGGTAGTTTGGCCGCTTTGTGCTTTGGAATCTGGGAAGCTCTGAGGATTGGAACCCCGGCCCCAAAAATGGTACGGCACCCTTACACACAGGACCCTTAGAGGGACCCTAATTTAGAGAAGTACACCCCTTTGACTTTTCCCGCCGAAGTTCGCTCTTCAACCGGCCTCAGGGTTGTTTTAGGCGTGAAGGTTCAGGCGACAGCCTTCTAATATAGGGGCCATAATAATTAGAATAGGGTTTTGGGGCTCATTATACTAGAATTCTAGTAAGGAGCCGCCAAAATAGTATATGTAATAATTTAGGCCCCTATATTCAGCTGAGTGGATCCTGGGTTGTAGGGTTGAGGGGCTTGGGGTTTCGGGTTTAGGGTTGAGGGGCTTGTAGGGTTGGGGTAGAACCAGGGTGAGCCCATGACCCGCCTAGTCCACTGTAGTTATAAAGATGGTAAAATAGGGGCCTTAACAATTAGAATAGGGTTTTGGGGTCTATTATACTATACTTGTAAGGAGGAACCCCCAAAATAAAATAGGCAAATTATGAAGGCCCCTATATTACCTGGTAGGTAGAACCCTGCACCCCACACCCTTCAAACCCCCCCCAAGCCGATCCCGGGAAGGGGACACAAAGTCATCAAAGTCCGAACCCTACCTCGGACCCGAATTACAAACAGTTTTATTATGGGTTCTACCTACTGATTAAGGGATAATGGCTGCTAAAGTGTGGGTAAAGAGACTTACAAGTAAACCCTACTCCCAAGACCCTAAACATCCGTGAACCCTTGAAACCCCTAGTCCCGAAACCCTAAACCCTCATCTAACATCGCGCCCCACATTCAGTCTGGGATCAACCTTGGCAACGGGACTGAAACTTGAAGCCCGCAGGATTCACGAAGCTCAAACTCAAACCCTGAAGCCTTTACTTCCCCAAAACCTCCTAACTCCCTAAACCGTAGACTAGGATCCTGATAACAGCCCTCACCCTAAACCCAAACAAAGCCCATGGATTTCCATATGGATGGCCTCGCAAGCGCACATTGCTGCACTGCGGCCGCCAGGAGCCTCTCAAAGGAGACCCCGAGTAGCCCTAGAAGGTTTAGGGTTTAGGGTTGGTTGAGGATTTCCGGCTACTAGGGTACCAGAAGGCACCCCAAGGGGTGTAGGACCGTTTAGGATATCGGGTCACTAAGGTTGCCTGGGTTCGGGGCTTCGGGTCACTAGGGCGGACGGAGAATAGAAGCAACCCCGGCCACGCTCTGCAGGACCTGACTTGACAGGAAGGCAAGATAACGCCAAAGGGTGAGAACAGGCATGGTAGGATAATCCTGCAACAGATAAAGATGAGGTGAAGCAGGAGAAACGGGGATGAGATCAAGCAAGGCGCAGATAGAAATATCAAAGCAAGAGACAGACGGTCCTGCAGAGGTGAGAAACAAGGCAAATCAAAAAGGATGACACAAGACGAATCAGGACCGACCAATCGATTAGGGTCTGGATGATCATACTGCCTAGGGTAGGAGAAGATGATAGCACACTCAAAGTAGCATGATGGGCTGCAGCAGGTAGTCCGGCTACACGGTACTGCACCTCACAATGCAATCCAGGATGCAGCAGCACTTTGTTGGGCCAGACTCCCAAAAAAGAACAATTTCGGAATTCACAATATTCACACTCTGAGATCTCACCCAATCCGAAAGCCGAAATCCCAATTCCTAGACACATCAGGGACCGAAACCCTTTCCGAAAACCATGAGTCCTAAACACTGCTTCCTAGGTCCTAGACATATCCCTGAAAAACTCCATCTGCCTGGAGCACCAGGGAGGCTTCAAAGACGTCGACGAGGGCCATCGCTGCATCTGTATGCCTCGGTGCTTGAAGTTTAGGGTTTAGGGTTTAGGGTTTAGTTTTGCTCGGTTTTAGTCAGACAATGAGGGGGCATCAATGATCAGAATAAGGCTTTAGCGCAGGTCATGTTTTCAATATCTTCGGGTTTATCACAAAGGAACTATGTTACGAACTAATGCTCAGGCCTCTGGTAAGGGCTTGGGATCAACAATTCAGGCGTGAGGCCTTTGAGCTCTAGGAACGCAATAACCCCTTAACCCTGTAAGCCCTAATATAGAGGCCCTAATAATTAGAATAGGGTTTGGGAGTATGTTATTCTATAATTATAATAAGGAACCCCCAAGACCCTTATCTAATTTTGAAGGCCCCTACATTAAACCCTGGACCCCAAACCCGACACAGATGTGGGATTTTCAGGTTGCTGGTTGAGGGCTAAGGTTTCGCTGGAATTATAGGGGCCTTCATAATTAGAGTAGGGTTTTGGGGGCCCATGATCCTATAGTTATGATGAGGAACCGCAAAATAGCCCCATTATCCTGCAGTTATGATGAGGAGCCCCCAAAGTAGTGTTGGCGATTATTTAGGCTCCTATAGTGACGGTTCCCAAAAGGCTCGGGGTCTGGGCTTAAGGTCGGCGATTCCGGGTCTCGATGCGTGGAGCTTGGGTTGGGGCTTTCGGCTCGAGAGCCCCGGGCTTTTGGGGACCCCTGCCCCCCTGGGTTTCGGGTTTAGGGGTTTAGGGTTTAGGGCTTAGGGTCTTTTCTGAGTTCTACACCTGAGAAGGTGCCAGGATGGTTCAAGTTCACGGGTTGGGACCGGGAAGCCACATCCCAAACCCCACTTGATCACAAGATGCTTTGTCAGGCAGGCGATGTGCAACGGCGTATGGCCTTCGAAGTCGCCCTGAAAGCACGAAGTGGTAGTGGTAGTGGTAGTGGTAGCGGTGGCGGTGGCGGTGGCGCTGGCAGTGATGGAGGTGGTAGTGGTAGTGGTAGTGGTCGTGGTAGTGGTAGTTTTACTGAGTGGCAGTGCTGGTGCTGCAGTGCCAGTGCGAGTGCGAGTGCTAGCGCCACTGCTAGTGCAAGTGTTAGTGCCTAGCGGCAGTGGTAGTGGCAGTGGTAATGGGTTGGTAGTGTTCATATAGCTGCTAGCAGCGTTACTAGAGGTCAGTAGCAGCAGCAGCTGCAGCAGCAGGAGCAGGAGCAGGAGCAGGAGCAGCAGCAGTAGCAGTAGCAGTGGCAGGAGCAGTAGCAGTAGCAGCAGCAGCAGCAGCAGCAGCAGCAGCAGCAGCAGCAGCAGCAGCAGCAGCAGCAGCAGCAGCAGCAGCAGTAGCACTAGACCTAGCAACAGCAGTAGCAGCACGAGTATAGAAGTTGGAGTAGGGGAAGCCATAGGAGTAGGAGTAGTAGTCGTAGTAGCAGTAGCAGTAGCAGTAGCAGTAGCGATAGTAGCAG
>CAJNDV010032553.1:17140-28639 GCA_905221635.1 Symbiodinium sp. CCMP2456 | reverse complement strand
GAGATCAGGGTTGCTGTGATCGACAGTTTCTATTTTCATTGTTGTGATTATTATTTTTATTATTGATACTTACTATTGTTGTTGCTTTAGTAGTATTGTTACAACTATTACTATTTTCATTGTTATGATTTTCAATTTTTGTTATTAATACTTACCATTGTTGTTTCTATTATTGTCACTCCTGGGCTCACAAGTACCGCGATGTCCCGCGCGATCGCACGTCGGGAAACAGCGACTCGGGTGGGGGGGGCACTTCGCACGCCTGCTGTGCTCTGAGAAGTAATGCATATATATATATAGTTATATGTATACCAATCATTATATATATATGTATATACATATATATATATATATTTATGTATCATCTTGTGTATATATATATATATGTAGTTATGTATCATATCATCTCATATCATACCATATCATATCATTTCTTCTCAATCAGTCTATCTATCCATCTATCTACCTACCTGCCTATCTATCTATCTATCTACCTATCTATCTATCTATCTATCTATCTATCTATCTACCCATCTGTGTATCTATCCATCTATCTATCCATTAACATGTATGTATTCATATATATATATATATGTATACATATGTATATTATATATATTATATATATACATATGTATATATACATAATTGTAGAAGCGAGGTGCGGCTTTGCCACGGCTGCCACTGGTGCCCGGAGCTCCGGCAACTCGCATGATTTGGCGACATTTGGTGTTGCATAGGTGCTACACGGGACAGTTCAGAGGCTTGCAGCGACAGGCAGTTCCAAGCAGATTTGACGGGTTTCTCGGTGCTGAACCTCGTGCTCATGCTCTACAGCAACTGCAGCGGTGAGGGGTCGCGCAGGGAGAGGGAAGGGCAGGACATGCCTTTCTGGAAACTTTTCAGACCTGTTCTCTGGTATCGAAGCTACCATGGAAGCCACCTATGGAATCTTGGTGTCCGGCAGGTAGAGTTCGACCTGGGCATGCAGGCTGGGGACTGTTGGTTTTGTTGGCCGCGCCACGTGTTAAACAGCTTAGCTGGCAGCTGGTTGTTATACAGCAGTGGGTCAGATGCCAGCAGCAGCTTGGGACTGTCGCTAGATGCATCATGAAAAGTGTTCAGTACACTTACCATTATCGGCTCCCACGATCTTTGCCAGTGCTGTTACACAACGAAGTATGCACCGTGAGGATGGCAAGCCCAGCGCAGTCGGCGCGTACAGCCCTCAGCCTCGGGGTCGCCCTGGTTGCAGGGAGCCTTTGCCACTAGGGCTTGGGGTGTGCCATTTGGGTCATGAGTCACTTGGGCTTGGCGTCTGGGGTTTAGGCGTAGGGTTCGGGTATTGAACTTAGGGGCTGGGGTTTTAGTAGGGTCAACTAGGGTTCATGTCATTGCAGAAGAGAGGAACCATCATGCAAGCCCTTCATCAGTCAGACATATACGACACCTACACGCACATGTCTCTCTCTCGCTCTATATATATATATATGTATACATACATACACGCGCACACACACACACACACGCATATACATATACATATACATATACATATACATATACATATACATATACATATACATATACATATACATATACATATGCATATGCATATGCATATGCATATGCATATACATTTACATATACATACACATACACGTACACATACACATACACATACACATACACATAGATATACATATACATATACATATACATATACATATACATATACATATACATATACATACATACATACATATATATGTATGTATATACTCGGTTGGCCTTTCGGGCATTTTTAGTTTTTCTGGGTTTGGGTGGTTTCTAGATAAGAAGGATAGTAGGTTGACACATGACAGGCTTTTCCTGCTCAAACCCCAAACCCTAAAACTCCCTAAGCCCCTAACCCCTGGCCTCTCCTTAAGCCCTTTTGAACAAATTTTATCTTTATGGACAAGCTTTGGATCATGACAGCTGCCAGGGACGAGGCTCTCAAGCAACTGGAGGCCGCTCGCAAGGCCTTGGAGGCCTCTCAGGAGAAAGCGAAAGCCTTTCAGAAGAGACTGCAGCAGGTGGAGTCCCATGTGCCACACACACCACCCGGTTTCTTTTACGTTGCTGCTTTTTTGGTGTAGTTGCTGTTTTCTGTTTTAGTTGGGAGGTTGGCGTAGTCTTAGGAGAGGCCCTGACAGTCGAGGAAGAGTCCAATCCCCGGCGGCAACAGAACCCAATAGGAACATGTCCTCGCGGAGGTCGCGAGGCGCCTGAACATCAGCATGAAGGGCAGCACCTGCAGGAAGACAAAATGACAATGACTGACATGACATTGACCGTGAAGCTTCCCGTCGGAAAGAGCGCCACAGAGCAACCCCGCTTGAGAGGCCCAGTGCTGAAGCATGCACGATGTTGGACCGAAGCACGGAAGCATGCGTTCTTGGTGACGCCCCTAGCCGCTTACAATCAATGTTGCTCGTCAGCAGGCCTCGGCCAAAGAGAAATCAATGATGACCCAAGCAAGACAGGAAGCTTGCACTGGCAGGCACTTGCATGCACTCGAATTTTCAGCCCCCTCCATAACTGCACACCTCGTCCCCTTTACAAAGCATGCCAGCCAAGAAAAAACAGGAACGGCCTCCCAGCCCCTAGCACTGAGTCGTTCTGTACAAAGCCTCAAATTCCTTGTCGCCTCCGAAAGACCGTTCTTCTCGGTGGTGTGGTACTATCAGGTAACAGTGATAAGAAGGTAGGGAAGCAGGTAGCAGTTGCTTGCCTGGTCCTTCTTTGGAGCTGCGAGAAGTCTAGTGTTGTGCATAGCTTGGCTGATCCATCTTTGGAGCTGCGAGAAGTCTAGTCTTGTGCATAGTTGCTTGGCTGATCCTTCTTTGGAGCTGCCATGGGCTGCCAGAAGTCTAGTGTTGTGCATTCATCGAACATTCATTTCAGCTGTGCCCATCTGCCCATTGTCAGGCTGGGCATCGACGCATCCCTGACATAGCAGAGCTGTCACGCTGTCATTGCAGATGTGCTCATCTGCTGCCCGTTGGGCATCGACGCATCCCTGATATGCCCTTTACAGAGCAGCGCAGTGCTACTATGCAAACAGTGCAGCATCAGGGTTTAGGGCACAACAGCCAGCCGAAGCCGGATGCCTGTTGCTCCCATGGGGCTCGCCTGACTCCAAGGCAAGGGTTCTCACAAGACGTTGGATCTGAGCTTGCGCTTCGGGACCTTATGAGGTGCACGGAAGCATGCCCGCTGCTCTCCAGGAGTCGCCTAACTCCGAGGGGTTCGGACGAGACAATGGATTTGAGTTGCTGTTTTTGCGATGTTGTAAGGTCCGCAGTAAGGCAGCGGAGGCCGAACGGTCGTCTCCCAGTGTCATTGAGGCAGGGCATTGCAGACAACTGCGCCGAGACAAGGGTTTTCCGTTTTGACTTAATTGCCCTAGTCCGGTGACGCAGGTCATGGACGAGTCCGTGCCGCAGCCCACCGAGGCGGGATTCACTGTTTTAGCGTTCTCGGGCCGTGAAAGTGCTGAAATGGTGATTCCGTCAACACGGGCCTCACTGTTTTGCATGCCCAGCCCCGGGCGGGATCAGTCTTCCACGTTGTCTGACATCCGGGTTGGGATCCTTGTGTTTACATGCTGACTCTTGCTGCTCTCCCAAGCTCTGATAGCCTAACGTTTGGCGGACGTCGCGCAGCTCCAAACATACCAGGCTCAATCCCCCTAGCTATAGCTGGCAATTCCAGTTTTTTGCAGATCGCGAGTGTGCCACAAGGGCTTGTTTTGCAGAGGCCTCCTCAGGAGAAGGTACTATACCAGGCCTTAAATGAGGTTCGAAAGGTGTTTGAAGCTGGCGGGGCATCAAGGAGGGGGCATAACCACGACAACTAACCGTAACAGTGTTTGTCGGTAACCATGATAGCGAACTCCTTCTGGTAGTAGTAGCAGTACCCGCACCTTGCCCATGGCCGCGGTACCAAATGTCGATGCTGACAATCTAGTGCCTCGACAAGAACGACGTCGCTTGGTGTACAGCGATGTGGACGATACGGTTTTCCCACTGCCTAGGGATGGTTTGGAGGACAGTCCGGGGGCCTTGCATTGGGCCGTTGGCCAGTGGTTTCGCGACAATCAGCGACGTGTTGGTGATTTCTGCTCGGCTAGGCCAACAGCCTGCGGTTGGGAGAAAGTGGGCAAACGCTTTCTGTGCGAAGCCTGCGATGACGGCCGTGGGAGCCACTGGAAGTTCTTTGGCTACATCCTCGACGAACCACCTTGTTACCGCTTGTACGTCCAAGAAACCTGGCGAATGTTCTGGTCTTCCTCGTGTGATCAGGCCGCTAGTGACGCTAGTGCTCAACCCGGAGGGGCAACCTACGGAGCAGGACAGGCTGGATGTCTGGCAAGCTGCAGACACGTTGATTGCCAAAGACATTCCGCCAACCCCAACTGCAGTTTCTTTGCTTCTTCGTCCAAAACAAGTGAGTGCTGCTGCCTTGAAGCAGTTGCTGCAACGTCGCCGCAAGTGGGGCCGTGACACATCAGTTCTGGCGTCCTCAGTTCCGGACTTTGTTGATTTGGGGGGTGGCAGAGGCCAAGGCCGGATGTAGTGCGTTTCCGCTTAAACCCCCTTTTTTGGCTGGAATATCCTCTTGCCTCGGGCCTGGGGTCTCTTGGGCAGCATGCTCGTGGAGCCAGTCCGTGATCGCGCTGCTTGGGCGCGGTGCCAGCTTTTCATCCAAGGTTCTGCCCGGGCGCCTTTTCCATCTAAGGCTTATGCCGTCACGACGGACTGCGCTTACAAAGTACAGCGAATGAGTTATGCTCTTTCAGCTTTGTCTTTGCTGACGCACAGAGAGTTGGGCGGGAGGTGGGGTGTTTGCATTCGCATTTTTGCGAAAAGTTGCACGAGTTGCACGCAGGTGTAGTATCATCATGCGCTACATTGCGTGGTAGCGTTGTGGACAGGTGGCGCCGCGCGCCCCTCCCGCTCATCATCGGACGCTTCCCGGGATCCGAAGACGGCGTTGTGTGCAACGAATTGCTGGGCTTGGCTGCGCAGGGGCTTCGCAGCAGAGGGCTGGAGGCTCCTCGCCAGCCGCATGCAGACTGGTTTCCTGGCCTAGGGCAGATCTTCCAATCGCATGTCCCTTGTGGAAGAGTTGCCCAAGGCTGCTTCAGAATAGTTGCGCCCGCGTGTCCGTAAAATTATAAGCCGTGTCAGGCCTTGAACATTGCCGGCGCGCCATGCAAAGGAATCACAGTCAAGGATATGCCCCTTTGAGGGCCGTGCCGCAACGCATCGGACGTGGTCGCGGGCGCGGCCGTGGCCGCAGTGCACAAAACCGACGACCGCCGCCTCATATGAAGCAGACGCACAGACAGTTCCCATGCTTCTTGATGTTCTTTTACGAGAGTGTCTTTTTGGCCACGAAGCTTTGCTTCCACTTGTATTGGCAGACAGTGCACGCAAGGATTGAGGAGACCTGGCAGGAGCATGCAGGAGTGGATTGCGTATGTCTTTCAGCAGTACTTGTATTCTGAGACTGTGGACGGGGAAACGCGCTGGGCAGCTATACCTGGCACTGCGCAAATCTTCGGGTGGCAGGTCAATCAGCCTCTCAGCAACCAGCTGAACAGCTTTGGCGCTTGCTCAAACATCGGTTGCGGACCAAGCCCCGAGCCGCACACCTGCAACTTGCTGCTGGTGTGGAATCTCTGAGGCAGCGATGGACTGCGCCGCTGCTTCATGGCGAAGCCCGAACATGTCCGAACGGACAGAGGTGTTTTTCCCTCATGCCACCTGACCGTGCTTCTTTTGCGTTGAATGCACCCAACTCGCCGGACCAGTGGATGCTGCAGCCGGAAGGCAGAACGCTGCGAAGACCTGGTGGTGCCCAGCAGTACGCAGTGCAGCGCGGCGTGGCCATCCAGATGAAACGGAGCAATGGGAGATCCTTCATCTGCGTGGCGGCCGGTACGCCAGTTCGGATCCTTGAGGTCTACTGGACCGAATGATTGAGCATATCAGAGCCAAGACCCCCCGTGATTCGCGGGCTCTTTGGCTTCGCGACGGCGTGCTTGAGGCTGCAGAGGGCAGTCCCGATCGAGACTTTGGTTGCAACACTTCTTCGTGCGTGCGCCGTAGGAAAACGCCTTCTTTGAATCAGACTCTATTTCATACGCCTTGTCCGACATGGCTCACAGGAGTGTGTTTGCAGGGCCTGCGAAGCATGTGGTCGAAGTTCTGCCTCGTCTGCATGTCTACATGGTGGATGCCGAGGCGGTGCCTCGATGCTCTGTGGAAGGGTGCCTGCTGCCTGCCCGCACAGCTGGGCTGCGCAGGAGCTTTGGAAATTGAGGCGTTGGACTCCACAGAACCTGCCGGTCCCATTGCCACCCCGCAGACGTCGCCGATAAGAAGGATGAAGCAGCCTTGGTGCCACCTGGACGCCGCCGCCGCCGGGTTGCAGGACCCGACTTGCCGCCGCAGTTACTTTCCTAGCCGCAGTAGCGCTGCAGCTCTCCAAATCACCCTTTAACGCTGATCAAGGTCTCCACTCCATGTGCCCTGTACTCAGAGGAACAGCACCTGCAGCTAGACATGCTGGATTCTGGTGAATCCAAGAAGCCGTAGCTAGACATGAGGGATTCTGGGGAGTCCACGAAGAAGCCGTCAGGGCAGACAAAAAATGCCCGTAGGTCCTCTACAGTTCCACGAGACGAAAACACTTCAGCTCGATGCATCCCGTCCTTGACTCTTTCTGATGTTTTGGTAGGAATTTTTGTCGGCAGGTGCAGACTTTGCCCACTCCTGCTGTAGCATAACGGTTAGACGGGCGCACCAGCGTGAAGTGAGTGCTGTGCTTGACCCCCGCGCCCTGCATTTAATGCCGCATAAAAGAGCCTCGGCTTGGCTGCTCAGAGCCTGGATTCTCATGTTGTTTGATAGCTGCCATGCGAGGCCCCAGAAGCCACAGCGAAGCGTTTGGAGACAGCTGCGAAAGAGAAGGCCGCACTTGTTTTTCTGAGAGTTGCCAAGATGGCTTCGGCTAGGGAGCTAGGGGTGTGGATTCGAGTGCTTACTGGCTGCCATCGAGGCAGATGGAGAGGAGACGGCCCCGGAAGCCAAGCAGTTCCAGAAAATTGCGAAAGAGAAGGCTGGGTTCTACTCAGCAAACGGCTGCCATGCGAGGCAGATGAAAAGAGTAGTGTTTCGGTGCCCAAACGGTGATTTCGAATTAAATGCAACATGAGAGAAGCCGGCTAGGGTGTTCAGAGTCTGGATTCTCATGTTGTTTAATTGCTGCCATGCGAGGCTGATGGAAAGGAGATGGCCCCAGAAGCTACAGCGACGCAGTTGATGACAACTGCGCAGAAAAGCCTTTAAACCCGAAACCTTACTGCGGCCCACCCTAAACCAAAAACCCTTAAACCCTAAACTAACCCTAATGCAGCTCCTCATCCCGTTGGTTTGCCGGCTAAGGCTTGGCCACTCTGCTGATGACGACTGTGGCCCGGCTTTCCCAGGCCGACTAAACTAAAGTGAGAATTTTTCCTTCTGTCGCAATCCTGGGCAGGTGCTGTGACTGGCCGCTCTGATTCTGATGGTGCAGTTGGAAAAAAGATCGCCTCTCCACTGTGCCATTCGATCATTCGCATATATATATATATATACACATATACACTGTATATAAAATAACTTATATCCACGAAGATTTTTCGGAGCCCTTCTGGGGCCAAGCTAGTATTTATATATATATATATAGACTACACACACATGTGTATATATATATATACACACACACATAAACTCATGTGTTTGCTTGTGTGTGTGTGCGCGTTTGTGTATTTGTGTTTGCGACTTTTGCTGTTAACATGTTCGATTGACCCCCCATCTGCCGATACCCGTAGGCAAGAATGCTGAGTCTCAAAGATCCTGGTCCATATAACAAGCCTAAACCCCAAACCTTGAACCGTACGTCCTCGGAGACCCTACAACCCTTGAGGCAACAACGCCTGGACCTTCACGGCCTTTGCCGCGCTGGATTTGCTGGCATGTCCGGTCTCCGGTCGAGCGGAAGTGGTTAGGGTGTTAATTGAGGTTCAGGGCTTAGGGGAAATCAGTCCAGGAAGCATGGGAACTAGCAGAGACAGCTGGAGACCACTTTAAGGAAACCACTCGTTGCAAACCCGGAAATGCAGGGGCGAATTACCAAACCCGGTCTCAGCATGATGAATTGAAGCTCTTCCCACCTCCCTGGATTTTTATTGCATGTTACCGGCCGAGGTCTTGCACGCGGCAAGTGGAGCCAGCGCCCATCAACTTGAAGGCCGCATTGGTAATGAGTCTAGAAGCACTCTGAAGGATCTGATGCCAAAATGCATATACTGTACCTATATAGTGTGCGTACGCAACGCTGACCGAGCCGACACTGGGGCAGAGGGTTTAGCTTCGCCTTGCTTTCATTTTCCCTAACAGGCAGAATCTGGTCATTCGTTGGTGGGCTGCTTTGCCGGGCTGGTGACAGGCCGACATGGCATGGGAGGCATCGGCACTTAGTCAGCTGATGTTGCAGAAGCGGACTATGCTGAGTTGAGGTATGCTTCCTACAGGTGCAGTCAATGCCGCTAAGGCGATAAGGCGGGAGTCCCATGTAAGAACCGCCGACCCTTTCACAGGTGCAGAGTTCGTGGCTTTGAATTTGGCCAAGGCAACCTGCGCATGAAGCGTTGCCCTGTTCTCATATCAGTTTGTTGAGCTGGGGCGCGAGGGATATACGCGGTCTACATGGGGTCAATCCAGCAATAGAAAGCCGGCCTCACGAAAGCGGGCATGGTGAATCAAGACGTTTTAGAAGGACGGCACGTCTTAAAGTGTCGTCCAGTGAGTAGCGTGTGGATGTTCGACACCCTTAACACATTCAAGAAGCACGGTGCCTTCAAGGTAGCCAGAGCCAAGATCACACCCGGAAAGCCAATACGAAGTCGTCCCTGCCTGTCTTCACGTGAGCCGAACTTGCAAATTCAAGCAAAGCTGCATGGGTTGCCGTTGTGGCTGTGCTTGCAGCGGCTGGCTCAGACAGGGCAAAGAGGGCCGAACAGAGTCGCCTGGTTACCGATGCATCAATATGGCACTGTTCTGGGTATGGATTAGGGCCTTCATCCTGCCATTCCTGCAGCATGCTGTGGCAGAGCTTGTCGCAGGAGATTGTGCCGTGATTCAGCTGTGTCACGACGACAGCGACAGCTTCAAAATCCTGCTTTTCGAGGACCTGCTTGCTGGTGACAGCTTCTTCGTTACGGACAACGGGGTGAAGAGCGATGGGACCTTCGCTCTTCTGGGTGAAGGCGTCCTGCGGTACACAGCTTCCAGCGCGGTGCCTGCAGGCACTGTGCTTTCATACACAGGCGTTGGCGGTGACTGGACTAACGAGTCGGGCTCTTTGAACTTCCCTGGAGCTGGAGATCAGGCCATCGTTTTCAATGGCACCGTCGACTCTCCAACCTTCTTGTGCGCTCTGCAGACAGTTCACGACTTTTGGTTCAGCGACGCTACGTCACCACTTGCTTCAGCCCTTCCACCAGGCTTAACTGCGGGCTCTTCAAACGCCATTGCAGCTGGCTGTGGCAGATCGTGTTCCCCCGATGGGTTTGATGCTTGGCTTGACTTAGAGTGATGACGTGGGTGCTGTGATAGCATCCATGAAGCCTCCTGGACCCTCCTGCCAGTGGAGGTAGCACCGCAACAATTTGCAGAAACCAAGGCATCCTCCATTGAAAGCTATGTCCAAAGACTGAGAGGCAATGGAACCTGTGTGCTAAGCCAGCAGAAAACAGTCAGACCAGATGTTGAAGACCCCTTTGCTGGATGGTTGATAGAGGTGGTGATGACAGATGATGACGATGAATACAGACACCACGATGAAGAAGAAGAAGATGATGATGATGATGATGATGCAGATGATGGTTATGATGATGGTGATGATGACGATGGACGATGACGGTGAGCGTGACAACACGTGCGTGCGACTTCCACGAAATCAAAACAGTGATTGTTTTCATGACCTTCCGGCAACTTGCGATGCTGTGCCAGTCATTCAAAGCTCTTCGACGGTGGTGTTTCTTTCTGCATGGGGTGCTGTCTGACCGCCACGCCACCCTACGAGAAAGCAACACTTCATGTCAACAACAAGCCAGGAAGAGTTCCCCAAGCGGCCCGAATTGAGTAGTCTGGTTCAACGAATTCGTCAGGTCGTGAAGGCTCTCCTTGTAGCAAGGCTGCTCGTGTGGTGCAGACTTAAGGCCAATGCCTGGTACGGAGGAGCTTTAGTCAGTGGGACGACTGACGATCTCAAAACAGCCATTGCGGACGTTGCGAACAATTGGGTCGGAGACAACGCCGCATGCAGTGGTGCTCCATCAAGTTTCACCATCACGTCAGCCACAGCCGCAACCACAACCACGACCACCACAACCACCACAACCACCACAATCATCACAACCACCACAACCACCACAACCACCACAATCACCACAACCACCACAGCCACCACAACCACCACAATCACCACAGCCTCCACAACCACAACCACCACAGTCACCGCAATCACCACAGCCTCCACAACCACAACCACCACAGTCACCACAATCACCACAGCCTCCACAACCACCACAATCACCACAACCACCACAGCCACCACAACCGCCACAATCACCACAACCACCACAGCCACCACAGCCACCACAACCGCCACAACCACCACAATCACCACAGCCTCCACAACCACAACCACCACAACCACCACAACCACCACAGCCACCACAACCACAACTATAAGCACAACCGCAGCGACCTCAAGCACATCAGCAACCTCCTCAACTTCGGCCCAAACCGGCATGATCAACGGGACCTAGGGTCAGCGCGGCAGGCCTGCCAAGCAGCGTTTCAGAAGGCGATTGCGACGCCGGTTCCGGCGACATCATCAATATGCCAAAGCGACGGACCTTGCACAGGAGGTCGAACAAGCTTCCGGAAGTGGCCCTCCAGATAAGTGGGATAACTTTGGGGACACGGTCCATTTTGTGCAGCTGTCGCAACGCCGGCACGCTGAGCTCTGAGTTTGTTTATCTGGCGCA
Organism: Symbiodinium sp. CCMP2456; assembly: GCA_905221635.1. Taxonomy (NCBI): domain Eukaryota; class Dinophyceae; order Suessiales; family Symbiodiniaceae; genus Symbiodinium; species Symbiodinium sp. CCMP2456. The sequence goes on along the minus strand of CAJNDV010032553.1, from coordinate 17,487 downwards.
CTTGCGCAGGAGGTCGAGCAAGCTTCCGGAAGTGTCCCTCCTGGGAGGAGTTTGGTGACGTGGTCCATTTTGTGCAGCTGCCGCAATGCCGGCATGCTGACTCTGAGATTGTTTATCTGGCGCGGAAGAGACGTGATAAGGTTTGCAAAACAATCGGATGCCCTTGATGTGAACATTCAGCAGCAACTTTCTGGTCAAGGAGGCTTCGTCATAGGGTTTGGGACTTCACGAAACATGCCAAGGTGGCATTGACATTGTTCCAGGTGCCCATACAAACCTTGGGATGTCTAGATGTTTCAGGGCGCTTGTTGGAAACTCTTTCGGTCATATGTATATATATATATATA
>CAJNDV010032552.1:248315-263344 GCA_905221635.1 Symbiodinium sp. CCMP2456 | reverse complement strand
TCAAGGTCAGAGAGGCTGGTCGACTAAGATCGCAACACGACAGACTTGTTGGGTGGCTCAGTACATGTGGACATGACTGGGGCCAACGGCAAGCCGCGGCCACGGCCACAGCCATTTCCGTGGAGGCTTCGCTGGTCTGTGCTGCAGATGGCAAGCTTGGCGACGAAAACCCGCGGTTGGTCCATGCACATCGCCCGGGGCAACTTTCTCTTGCGAAAGTTGCCTCTTCTGCCAAGGCGCGTCATGGAGAAGCGAAGTCTCTGTAGCAGCTCCGATGACAACAACCTGTCTTCTTCACCTGCGCTTCAACCGCCCGCATATGTGGGGGAGAAGCAAAAGCTGGGAAGCTGGCAGTGAGCAGTTCGGGCCACTCTCAAGCCGCAGCCGCAGCCTAGAAAGGCGTGGGCAGCAATCCATCACGCTTCATGCTGGCCGAATCCTCTCGGCCAAGCTCTCGCACGAAAGCAAGGCACTCACATCAAGGGAGGATGGCAGAATGGGCAGCGACTCGCACTTAAATACGCTCAGGCAGCCATTGCAGCCATCACTACAGATGGATTCGTACTCCTTTGAAATAGTCATCGCTGGAAGGTGCTCCAGGTTCCTGGAAAGCCACCGCTGGATGCACCGCGACGAGAGACAGCACTCCAAACGACCTCGTCCTGGATGGTCTTGTGGAGATCAACGAGGTACTGTTAGCCGAGCCGCACAAAGGCAGCAGGACGGACTCAGCTACTAGCTACAGGGGCTGCCGGCTACAGCACGTCCTCTCATCAAGCTCAAATGACATACCCTTTCCAACGAGAGAGTGCTGGCATCTGTTTTCAAGGTCAGCACAAGTTCGGTGGCTGTGGATTGCAGCTGTCCCGCCGTCAATCGCGCCAGTTCAGCCTCAAGAGACGATCGAAAGGAAGACTCATCAGGTAAGCAAAACTGGCTCGTCAAAACTGGTATGGAGATCGTCTACGTAATTTAGAAGCTGAAATCAAAAGAGACACCGTAGCACTTCTACACTTCACTCACACAGCACCCAACACACTTGGTCCGGCCTCTTAGCCAACATGATCTTCACCATCGCCCACTGTAGGCCATCCCCCGCAAAACGCGGACGCATTGCTGCATAAAGCCACCAAGATATGGTCCGAACTTATCTCGCCTGCCCTTTAGCATGGTCTCAAAAGTGGGGTGACGCCAATGCCATGAAGCATACCCATATCTACATGCGCAGGGCCGAGTTGAGTCGTTCCCGCGGCTGCGTAAGTGTAAATGGCTGTGGCTAGACTGGCTTGATATTCCCGTCACATTGCTGCGGCTGGCGAATCTGGAGTGAGAGTGACAGAGGCTTCTACTATGCCGCCCGGAACTGTCACGCTGCAGTTAGTGGCTTTCTCCTTGTCGAATTGGTGGAGGGACCTTGCCTGCAACCCCTTGCTCAAGACTGGTGGTCTCACAACAGGTCTCACAACTCAGTTTAGGTCGTGTCACAATGCTCGACGCGAGCAAAGCAAGCATACAATCTCTCGCGTCTGCGGCACGGCTGCTGCATTTCACGCATCCAAGGAAGCGCTGCTGCAACGAGAACAAGGTGAAAAGAGAGTCTGGAAAGGTATCATCTTGGGCCATGGTGAGCAGGTGCTGGCTCGGCTCTATACTGCATTTCAGGACTGTATGCATTCAGAGATGCACATGCTGAATGCTCCTACATTACGGGAACCAGCTTCCATCGCGTTGGATCGAAAAGTTTAACTGCTGCCATGCTTGGGTCAACATGACGCATTATTGGCCCATCGTGCTTACCACCTCCAGACTGTGTTGCTTCGGCTGTGCCCTGACCCTTGACACCTATACCTATACCAAATGAACCAAGCAGTGCACAGCCTACTCACTGCAACACGGGAGCCCTCACCTTGAGTGATGACCTTGCGTTAAAGCCACCGCTGATTTCGCTCCAGAGCATTCTCACTGGTACTCTCTTAGGTCTCTTCACAATATGCCCAAAATCAGCACGTGACGATCTATGTATGTACAGAATGTACAGATGAGCAATCGGTGCCTCACAACCCTTTGCGACGTGATGGCACCTGTCTGAAGCTTTTCCACAAAAGGTGATGCCGATAACAGCCACGCCGACAGCAAGGCGAGCTACAGAGTTTGGTATGACTCAGCAGCCGCAAAGCCAAAAGAAGACAGCCGCAGCAAGGAGGTTGACCAAACAATTTCCAGAATGTGCCCGGGCCATACGCAAGAATCATGTGACATCAGTCAATACGACGTATGCCAGACCATTCTGCAAAACAGTCTTTAGACATCACAGACACGGCAAAGCGATCCTACTGATCCTACTGTATTATGCCCTTGCATAAAGCGTGTCGGAATACCACCAGAACGAGGGCATGGTGCTCCAACTGTGCTACACGAATCATGATCAAGACGGATCAACTTTTGGGTGTGTGCGTCGCGACTGCAAGTTGTGCGCACGTCTCTTTTCAGGATATCTTTTTATACGTAGCTTCAGTATAGGGGAGAGGGTAATGCTAGTTCGGTCAGCTTGTGGATTTCTGGAGACAGGCAAGAAGCAGCTCCGATTCCGGCCCATTCGAGTTCGGAGGGCAACACTGCAAGTCCATTCAGGGCAGCACCTGCGTTAGTCTCGCGAACTTGCGCTGCAGCGCTTGCCTGATGTAGCAGGCGTCAAGAGCAAGTCCCGAGACATGTGCTCTTGGGGCTTCAGGGCGTTCAGCTGCTACAGTAGGGGGAGGTCAAGATCCGAAACCTCTCAGCTGTTTGCATACCGACGAAGGTGAATGCCTGTAGCTTTTCTGGTTCTAAGGTCACCACCCAAGACCGCGTGGCGATTCCGGCATCAATTCCTGCATCTGTCATGAATCCGCAAAGACGAAGTGGCAGTCGGTGCTACAAGTCGGAACTCCCTGCCTTCGGGTCGCTCGACGGCAAAGACGGACTGAGAGAAGGGACAACTCTGCGGCACCGTTGGCACGTTCTACTCTCGGTCATAATTCGGCATGCCAGATTTTTGCGGGGGAACTAGACTGCGATCAGCAACTGCGTTCCTGAAGCATGCCGCTATAGAATCGAGGTCTAGTGTGCCCAGCGAGAGTGCAGCTGAGCAGCAGCAGTTGATCCAGCCGCTGCAGCTCTTCTTTGCTGAGCCTTGCAGCATTCATTGCAGGCAGCAGCAGAAGCAGCAGCACTGAACTCTGAGCTTGCATATGCGTCACGATCTTGTCCGACGTTACGAGTATCCTGGCCGGAGGAGGTCTGAAAGGCGTGCCTCTCACGAAGTCTCTGGACTCGTCGTGGCGACATGGTCAGTATACAAAAGCAGCCATCTTGCTTATCTGTACTCATATAGAGCCAACCGGATTGGCGGGAGGTTCTGGAATGCGACCATCCGAGATGCGCTGTCTCACGATGGTGTTTTGAGGGAAGCTGTTGTCATCCAGCGGCGGCTCGGGCCTCTGGTGGGCCCGACCGGGCTCCATCATTCTCTTCTCTGCTTCTTGGATTCTTAGCCAGTATCGTATAGTCTGGTAGTAATGATAGAGTATAGTGCAGTATATCTTATAGTATATACTACAGTATAGTGTAGAAGTTTGAAAGATTGCCATGGACTAGGCCCCGAGCTGCTTGGGCAAGTTGCGTACCCGGGCCACGACCCGCACCTGACGCCGCGATGTGGCTCGTTTCACAGGGACTCAGGACTGTCAGGGTGTGAGGGTTTAGGGCTTTACGGGTTCAGGGCTTCTTGGGGAGCTGTGCTTTGTACGCATGATCATAGGCTGTTTTACACGATACCGATGTTAATCTTCATCATAACAGCGGCGGTAAAGAACATGCAGAAATGTCTTGAAAACCATGCGTTCAGACTTATTCCGAGACTTTATAGCTCTCAACAAGCTCCGATGGTTGTGCCTCCGCCGGTGGCAACTCGAAGTCTTCGGACTCCTCACTGTCGTCGTCATCATCCAGGGTGGCTTCACCTCGTGGATGTGCTTGGTTTCGGGCGGGGGCTTTGGCGGCTGTAGGATTTGTCGGGTTTAGGGGCTTACAGAACATCAGATTTCCTGAAGTCATGCCCATGTCTTGCACAAACACACCAGCACCCTGAAACCCAAACCGTAGACTCGCATTTACTAGAGCCTAAATGGTCCTATAGCCACAAAATACTGCCAAAATCCATATCCTAACTCCAGATCAACCAAAAACGTGGCTATCGGAGGCAGCGACCAGTCGTGTAGTCGTTCCGCATGATGCGCAGCAACCTGCCTTTCAAGCGGTCCTGGGGAGCTCATATGCAGTCATACACGTGTTCTCCCCCTCTCTCTCTATCTGTATACACACATGGTGACTCTCTGACCGAAACTAAGTGTCACTATGATCGTAAGCATGACAATTAGCATGCCGGTAAACTCCAACGACCATGGACGCCCTAGTGGCAACTAGCGTGGCACTGGGTTGAGCCTGCAACCTTTCCTCATTTCGTTTATCCCCGAGACTTACTCAGGATTTGGCACTTGGTGGGGGTGCACTCTTATAATGCACCAAAAAATCTCCCTGTTTTGGTAGTTGCATATCTTCCTTTCTGCTCATGGTCAATCTGCTCTGAGTAAGGAAGGAGTGGCCTGAGGCTTAATTTTCGGAGCGTTTTCTTTACAGTTTGTATAGGCCTGAGGCTTGATATTGAAGGGGTTTGCAGACTTTTCGATGATTCTAATGGGCCTGAGACTGGGTTTTGAAGGATTTGACGCATTTTCGGCACTGGGCCTGAGGAGCACAAGACCATCACACTATTCAGGGCGCCGGGGCGGAGGGGGGAGGGGGGGATTAGCTGAGATGTTCAAGACTGAGGCAAGCAAAACCGGAATCAAGGCTCCTTTTCCTTCTCCCGGCAAAATTCGTGGATGGCTGCCTCGACAAGGCGAGCCAAAGCATGTACAGCAAGCAGAGCATTCAGCAGAAGCCCAGATCTGCAGACGCGAGGTCTAACAGAAAGTCCATGAGCAAGAGACAGGGATCTTTCTTGCAGTGCCTCTGCCATCGCAGGAAATCGACTGCGCTTAGACACCAAGATCAAGAAGTGGCGATGGTTCTAAATCAGCATTCCTGGACCCTTAAGAGCATGAACCCCAAACCCGGGAAACCAAACCAGGGACAACCACAACCGGATCTGCCAACGCCTTGATGCCAGTGTTGCCCTTCGAGAACTTCCAGCTTCCTGGCACCGTCGTGGCTGAGACAAAAAATGTGACAGTGATGTGCCGTGACACAACACAATCGAATCAATAAGGTCACGTCATTTGGTTTGCACAACGACACCACGAGTCCAAGAGCATATTCAAGATACCATCACGTGCTCGCATCCACGGAGGCACGGCAGAAGGCAGCGTGGCGGCCTTTGCCAGGAAGTCGCCTTCGAAATGGCATGTCGAGGCTGTAGTGGGAAATCAAACTTCGGAGGGTGTACATTCAAAGCAGGCTCCATGTCATGTGGATATGCGAAAACAATCGGATTTCTGAGTTGCCGGCTTTTGCAGTATACGAATCGAGCCGTGCTTTCCCAAGCCTCACCATCCAATGTGACAAGAAGCGACCAACAGAAAACCCTAAATGAGGCCCCACGTGCCTGGCTTCCCTGGCTTCGGAAGCGCGTTGTGGTGGCTCCTGGATGTTCGAGCCGCGGATTGCACGAACTCCAAGTATACATACTATAGCTTCGATGTAGTTCCATCTCGCAGTAAGTACAGGATCGTCCTCCACAGGCTCCGTTCGTCAGCTTCCTGTTGACCACAACGCGTTTTGACATAGTGTCTCTTGTGCGTATACTCACCACAGGGGCCTCGGCCTCATCGTCGGACCCGGAAAACCCGGACCTAGGCTCTCGTTGCGTGTCCAGCGGCCCTGCCTTCTGTAGCTCTCAGGCCAGCACAGGGCGCTGGCGAGGTCGAACTGTCAGCTTCCGATGATCAACAGTCAGGGCAAGCCACCCATGTTTAGACTCTCCAAGATTTCGAAAATTGCATAAGGACCTGTGGAATCGGGCCTGAGGGTAAATCATTATACTAAAGTTATAACCAGCGACCTTGAGAAATAGCTTTGTTCGGGCTTCTTTGTTAGGTTTCTACTAGTGCGTTGCAGGTTTCTAGCGGGGTGTCATGTGCAGGACCTTTTCCGCCATCTGGCCTCGATGTCCTCGCGATCGCTTGGAATTTGAAGGCTGAGGGAACCTGCACCGAGCAAAACAGTTTCCACAGACCGTACAGCTCTGAAATCACAACGACTAAAACCCCAGACCCTAGACCCGGAAACCTTACGCAACAAAACACTAAACCCTAGAACCCAACACCTAAGCCACTAGACCCTGAAAGCCCCACTAAAATCCATCAAGTGAGTACCGGCAATTTCAATGCAAGGTTGTGTCTCAGAGAATACGGGACCAACACAAAGAACCCTGATCAGTAGGATCTGCAATATAAGGACCCGGCAAATAAGACACCCCGAAAAACCTAAACCCCAACCCCAGACCCGGAACCCTTGTCTTCTGAAACTCCCGAATGAATCAAACGACCAGCCTGCAGTTGGCACAGGCCTGCTGCACGCACTCTCTTCAGGCTCGTGGGGCTTGCGGGGTTCGTGTTCTTGCGGATTGAGGTTGAGGGTTCAGGCTTGGGTTCTCTAAAGGGTTTCGGATAAACCCTATGAAACTCAATTAAGGACCTCAAAGGCGGTATCGGATCTGGCTCTCTGAGGCTTGGGATTCAAAAAGAACTCACAAGGCTCAAGGCCTTGGAAGATTGAGGGTCAGGTCTGGGCCTTGGACCCCTGCTTTGTGAGGGTTGAATGTAGGGAGGGGGACCGCATGTGTTATAGGGTTTTCTATAGGGTATAGGATTCAAAAAGTGTCTTAGGGTTTGAGATGCTGCTTGCCATCATCGTCTGCGCCTGCCTGGGAGGAACGGCATCGAGAGTGAAGCTGTCCTGAGGCGAAGCAAACGACGCGGACTCACTGCCTTGCGATTGAATGCTGAACCTTGAAGCTCTGAACCCACCTGGACCCCCAAAGTGTGTGGAATAATGGCCGATTATGGGTGTTGGGCCAGTACTTTACCTACATTTGGAGGTTTAGGTAGGCCCTAAATCCTACACCCTAATCCCTAAACCATGATACCGGTTCTCGACGACGGTTGTAGGGATTGCAAGGAAAACACTCGAAGATGCCCTGTCCTTGCGCTCGCCATCTCCTCGCCACAAGGCGGAGTGTCAGCAGTGCAATCGGGTTTAGGGCTTAAGGGCTTGCGCTTAAAAGGTTTGCAGGTATTGGGATTTAAGGGTCGGTGCAGGGCTCTAGGGTTCACATAACTGTTTACAGCTACCCAGGTTTAGGATCTGAGGGTGTAGGGCGGGAGCTTCAAAGGCTTAAGGTTTTGGGATCTGTGCCTTATGGGGCACTTAATACTTGCAATCTACAGGGATTGGGGCTCTATTATGCTATAACTTTTTTCAGGAAACCGGCAGCTATGCAGGCCTTCATATTCCTAAACCCCTGTTGTAATCCTTGTGGTACACCTCGTAACCAATAGAAACTCTTGTAGAAAACATAATTGGAACACTGATAGCAACTCTTATGATATCAACCTTTTAGACGGAATATTACGGAACCCTAAATTAAATTATGCCATCGAGACCAGACGCCCCCTGGAGGAAGCTGGCCTGCGGCTTGCGAGGTCAGCGTGTCGGACCTTCCGGTTCCAAAACGGCTTAGACAAAATCCAGCTTCCAGTGGGTCGGAGTTTGGGGTTCAGTCGGAGTTTAGGAGTTCGGAGTTTCAGGTCCAGGAGTTCAGGGCTTCAGGTTCAGGAGTCTCCGAATAATGTCTGGAATGGCGAGCGGCGAGCGGGTGCATAACTCCACACTTCAGCAGCGCACCTGCGATGAGCATCCTGATCTTCCTCCTTCTCAGTGGCCTCTGTCACCTGGACTCATGTCTCGCCGATCTTGCATGCCGCTGCTGCTGGCTTTTTTTCTCTTAAGCTCGAATCTCTACACTCTTACCCTAAAGCCTAAACCCGAAACCTCTACAAATAGCTCCCAGAGCCTGCTGCACTTAACTCACAAGGCGCCCACAGGAGCGGCCGGAAGACCACGGCCTCCAGGCTCACTAGTGGGATGCTGTGTCAGCGCAGTCCTTTCTGTATGGTTTATGGCTAATTAGGGCTTGCCGTGGAATTTTGCGCTGAGGCGATGGGGTCTTGCGACAAGGCTGTCTCGAGCGCATCGTACTATGCGACGGGCCGAGAAATCCTGTCTATAGAGGGTTTCTTATTTTTTTCTTTCCCATCCCACGCCGTGTCAGGCGGCCAAGCCGCCCAAACCTATTTTTAGGGTTTAAGTCTAAACTCATAACATCCGTTGATGCGGAGCTTTACAGCTCTTGCTGCTTGCCGGTTTAGCGGCTGATTCTGGAGGTTGGCGGCGCACGTTCACATCCAGCTTCCCTAAATGTCATGTCATGACATGCTATACCAACCATAACTAATACACTAGACTACATATTCATGCCCTGCTATCATCCACCATTATGTGCTGCAGCGACAATGGCCAGGCCTGCCATCCTTGCAGCGCGAGCAGCGCGAGCATCTTGAACCTCGTGCAGGAACCCGTCTGAAGTAAGACGGCTGAAGTGCTGTAGATGTTCTTAAGGGACATCTAGGCCGCTGGTCAACGACAGCCCCCCCTATGTTCAGGGACGTAACAACAAGATCCTTGTTTTTGAAGAAGGGGTGACATTCAGCATGAACCTACTTAACTCTAAGCCCTACACACACACACACCAACAAGTCGACAAAAGCCCTTGCATGGAGCATCGCGTCATCTTCATGAGAACCGCTAATTTCAACGAACCCGAACCTCAACCTGTCTTACTCATTCAGCCATTACCTCTCCTCGCTCCTCAAAGCAAGAGCAGGGATGTCTTGTTCTGAGCCATGTGCGTGCTTTCGCCAGGCGCGGTCCGTTCGCCGCCTGGTGCAAAGAGCGTCGCACAGTATTACAAAGATCATCGAGTTCCAGTGCATTGCTGCATCTGGTCGTATGTCACGGTACACGTTGTCCATTACGGCATCGCGGAAGGTTACACTATCGTAAGTGATAACATGGCTGAGCAACTGTACACTTCAGCTCGTCGAACAGTTTAGCACAACCCTACACACTGAAAACACAGGCCCCCAAGCACCCCAAACCCAACGGCCTACTGCTTGAAAAGCCCCAAACCCAAACCCACAGCCCTTGAACCCTGAAGCCTCAGTCGAGCCTGAACACACAACCCTGAACCTAAACTCTAGTCTAGTCCAAACTCCTGGAACTTAAGCCCTCACGCCCTAAAGGCCAAATTAAATGGGGGGGGGGGGGGGTTTTACTCGAGCCCCCAACATACGGGCCGAGTCAAGGATATTCGAAATATACTTTTTATATCCCACTCCCGAACCAGGATTGTTGCGCTTGTATGCCGAAGCTGGCAAGGCTTTGAAACATCGAAAGCGGCACCAGCCCTTACAAACAATGGTCGCCATATCGCATCCAGGCCCACTGATTCAGACAGAGTGGCACAGAAGCTTTCAGGACTGCGGGTTTAAAGATCAGGGCTAGGGTGCAGCCAAATTGGCAAGAGCTTGTGAATGGATCCGAAAGAAGCACCCCTGGCTTGCTGAAGTCAGCCTGAGCTTCGCCCGGAAAACTTCGACCTGCAAAAGGAGTCCGGGTCCACAGCAATGGGTTCTTTAGAAAAAATTGTGCGTCACCCCTGTAATACGTCAGGGCCCGAGCAGGGAACGCATTTTTAGTACCTATGTCGAGCAGATCAGCTTAACAGCCTGGCTGGCTCACTGAGCACGCTGCCACGGTCTGCAAGATGATGCAGCATTTTGGGGGTTCCTTATTATANNATAGTATAAAATACCCCCAAACCCTAGTCATCATACACAAGGCTACATCAAATGAGGATCTGACGATGCACAAAATGGTGTTTTCTGGAAATCCCACTGATATTTGGACCCATACCCCAAGTATAGGTTCCTTGTGTGTGGCGTTAGGTCCTGCGAAAAGCCGTACTCTGGTCATGGGCAGCTCCGAACTCACGATTCTCGATGTGTTGAGAAACGGGGACCTTCATTCAATCGTCGAGTAGAAACCCTTCTTAAAGAACCCTTTTATCCGGTATGGTATTATAGTAGCCCCTGTATTAACCCAGAATAAAGACCCGAAATTCCAGTCCCCCGTGGCACCAGAACAGCAAGAAACCCGTCGGTTCAGGGGGCCTTCTGCCTCTCATGGTCGTATTCGGTGAAATTCCTGACCTGCATGGCACTCATGGGGAGAGCAGACTAGCAAAGCTGCTACCGGTACGAGGTAAGCCTGTATGCATACATACAAATATGTGTGACACATGTATGGGTGGGTGTCAACTCATATGCACACGGCTATCGTCTAGACTTGCTCTGTGCAGGTAGGCAGGGAGGAAGCGCGACAGCGACAGAGAGGCACGCAGGTCTCATATTGCACCTCATTGCCCTTTACTACCCTATGTCATACAATTTTGTCATTATTTATCGTCAGTCTTATTGCTGTTGTTGTTTGGCTTGCTACTAAAGTTCTTGCCATTTATATACTTGTTGTCGCCCTGATTACTCTTGCTATGATCATTGTGGTTGTCCCTGTCGTTGCTAACGCTCCGGACTGGCTTACACCAAAACTCCAACACCCCTAAAACCCCCAGAAACTAGGGTACTGGCTCAAGCCGGACCCTCTGCTGATCAGCAGGCGGAAACACGACCAAATACAGCGCAAGTGATCCGTGTGGGCCATGGTTACTTGGAGGTTCATGGGTAGTTATAAGTAGGATTATAAGCAGGGTAACTATAGTTATAACCTATATTAGGAGGCTTATAACTCCACTTATAACTACCCCTGAACCTCCAAGTAGGGGATGTGCGCCTGAAGCTTCGCAAGCTCGAACCACTCGCGCAACGCGAGCTGCGACGTCAAGAGCCTGGCCGAATGCCGCAAGGCTTCGAGCACAGTAGAGTTCAGGATTGAGGGGGGATCCTGCTAAGCCTTGATCAGTAAAGTCCAAACGTCAAACCTCTCAACCCTTTAAGAATCGGAGACGCCAGGTTTATGGTTTTAGGGTTTGAGACGCCAAACCTTACCGAGCATGAAAACTTAGTAGACTATTCCAAAACATGCTGGTAGCACTCCAATAGCTGCTCGTGCGTAATGACACCTCAGCAAGCACAGGCGTCTGGACCCAATGCAAGGCCCCACAAAGGGATTCAGGGGGTTTGAGGGCTCGGGCTTCAAGTTTAAAAGGCTTAGGGCGAATAGTTCCACCAGCAAACCCGACTGAACCCCGAATACATCAAGTTGTCAGGGTTCGTCGTTGTGATTCTTACCAGACATGTGATCCACTCTGAGAAGTCAGCGGAAATGACATACCGTCTGGGCTTTGACCTGCCAATGGCTGCTTCTCGTCGCCATCACGTCGCCATCACGGTCATCCTCACTTCTGATCCTCGTCCTTGCCACCAACCAAGGATCATCGTCATCGCTACTACCATCGCCGTCATCGTCATCATCGTCATTGCATCATCATCATCATCATCATCATCATCATCAAGGCGAAATCATCATGAATTACCAAAGCCATCAGTTGCTCATGATCGACATCACAAGTCCTGAACATAACACATCGTTGGAACAACAAAGCAGACAACAAGAATAATCAAGGGCCTCGCTACTTTTCTCTGGAGTGCCGCTCTGATCAAGACGAGTAGTATGCTACTTGTAGTATCGCAGCATCAGTCATGCAGCTTTTCGGAGAAGGAACATGAAACAGGGGTCGCTGTAGTGTGCGTCTTGGAACCGTCCTAGGGCCGAGGGACAAGACACATCCGTACACTGTCGTGCAGAACTCGCCGCACATAGAGCCTTGCTTAATTGCACTTCAACATACCGTAACATACTACGACGGATGCATAAGACACGAACACCTTATGCTGCTCCCGCTGCCCGGCCGTCACCCCGTAGCGTGGCTTCAGCCCCAGGAAATTGGCGCGACCAACCACCTCACCACGAGCCTTGGGCCGGGCTGCGTGCAAGAGGCCCGGAGGCGCGGACTCGCGGACCCAAACATCTCCAGCTGCTGAAAAAACCAATGGAAAAGTAAAGCCTTTACCTTTTTCTCAGAAACACTCACATAGAGACCAATGTGTTCCGAAGCCCTTTAGGTGACCCACCAGCGGCTGGCCCAGCACCACATCATCGACAGCACAAATCGCTCGACCTCTTGGTAGGGTTTAGGGTTCTTTCACGGCTTAGGGTTTAAAGCTCAGGCTCCCTCGGGTAGAGGATTGAGGGTTTGAGGGTTCAGGTAGGCTTTGGGGCTGTACGGTTCGGAGTTTACGGTCGTCATGACACTAAAAGATGCTAGACTTGCTGCAGACATACTGCATCTTGCTACAGCAACGCAAGATATGGGGATCTAAATCGACGGAATATGTCAGAGGGGGAAGGCGTGCAAGCTCATGCAAGCCATGCTGCAGCCGCGAATGACAACTTTGTCAACTGTATGTAATTGTCAGTGAACATCGCGACATGAACTTCCGAGCCAGCGAGGTAAAGAGGCTAGGGCAGAAGGTCGAACAGCGAAAAAACAGATGTATGCGTTGAACAGTGACTGTACGGCGACCCCGTCCACTCGACGGCGGGGGGCAGTTCCAGCGCTTCCTTTGCTGAAGATGCTTGACAGACTCTGAGCCCCTGAGTGCCCATCCGTAGCACAGCAGAAACAAGGCGTTGCCCTCCATCCCTTGCCTCGAGGTACATACATGCGTACGTATAATTGTATACGTGTTATTTTCATTGTTTATGATTACTACTATTGTGATTCGTGTTATCTGTTGTTATTGTGATTATGATTATGATTATTATTGTTGTTATATATATATATATATATATATATTTCACTTATACATGCACATACTCATATACATATACTACAAAACGAACATATAAACACATAAACAAGCAAGCTAGCAAGCAAGCAAGCAAACAAACAAAAACAAACAAACACAACAGACACAGACAGACAGACAGACAGACAGACAGACAGACAGACAGACAGACAGACAGACAGACAGACAGACAGACCGACGGACAGACAGACAGACAGACAGACCGACAGACAGACAGACAGACAGAAAGACAGACAGACAGACAAACAGACAGACAGACGTAGCAGGTGCGTACATACTTGCATGTGTGTATGTGTATGTACTCATAAAATATATCAAGTGGTCTTGTTACTGTTCATCGGGGGAAACGTTCTCGCTGTGAGGAACAAACAGTGCCAGCAAGTCCACAACAGTCTTAGGAAACCTGACCTCGATGAAGCCTGACTCGGCGGACTGATTGGTGCAGATTGTAAACAGCACGACGGATGGTAAGTCACCTCGGAAATCGAAACCCCGAGCCAGTCCAGAAAGCTTGCGGATTTTTGGCGACGTCTTAATCGGCAAAGTGTAGGATTCCTCCACAAATTCCACACATACGCAGCGGCGCAAGCATGCCGCTAGTAATTACCTGCAAACCAACGCATCCTGGCCTCACGACATTGCGGTCCGGCAGAAACATCCGCCATTCAGCCTCCTGCATCCAGCAAAGGCCATTACATGTCTATCTGCACACGCGAAACAGAACATGACCTGCTGCAGACACAACACGTCCCATGGAGCCCACCCTTATGGCGAATGTTATATCCTTTACTAGAAGACCCAACATCTCAAGGTCCGAAGACAAACCAAGTTAAAGACCTGACTCGGTTGGAGCAACTCCAAGCTTTGCGAGGATCGATCCTATTCTCTCAAACGGGATTACATCCGCAGCGACTGCCATTCACACAATAACCCCGCACCCGGTCCTGCGTCAGCTGGGAGAAATAGGACTGACCCATGTTGTTGAGGAAGGAGGGAACTTGCTCGGCCTTCGTGCACTGCCGGACGTTGCCCGTCGCTCTCTCGGCAGGTTCTGCGATGGAAACGGGGAAAGTCTGACAGGCCGGGACTGCAACGCATAGGGATCAGAGTAACCGAAAATAAGGGCCTTCGGCTACAGTCTGGTATAAACTATGGAAAAAGAGAAGTCTGACAAGGTTGATCTGAGAGTTTCCCGGTACAGGGGATCTCAAGAGAGACCTTGAGTTGCCAACAGGCCCAACAAGGACTGGCAAACCGCCATCTCGTCCTGATGAATTGAAATACTGCATTCTCCATAAGAGCACCGTATACTGTATACTCCATACCTCATCGCTTTTCCTCTTTTCTAGGGGGGGCTAAGCGTCCACCCCTGGCATCATTAGAGAAATATAGTTATGATAGATCCTGCAGCCCTGTCCAAAACATGTGAAGTTGACGTCTCCGCCTCCTCCGGCCAAAGCGTCCCTTCCAAGCTCTGGATGATCTTTGGCACCTCGTACTCAGGGTTTTGGGTTTGCAAATGTATAAGCCCTATGTAACTCCTAGGCGGTGCAGGATTTAGAAACCCTAATCCCGAAGAGGTTTAGTTGCGAATGTAGGCCGTATACACAACAAGCTAAAGCATTCAAACATGTTAGTGTGTATAGCGCCTACAGTAAGCCCCGCAAAGGCTCAGGTTTGCTAGGCAAGACAGGGGCCATGCAACTGGTGAACCGGTAATGTCAAGATCTGCAAACAGGCCGGAAATCACACACAAGCGGTTAATCATGTAAAAAAACACAGATACGCACTGTCTCTTTCTGTCTTTGCTTGCTTGGCGGTGGGACTTGAGCTGCATCTAGCTCTCTGTCTACCTATCTGCCTATCTGTCGAACTGTCTTCCCATCTGTCTGTCTGTATGTCTGTCTAGCTATCCATCTGTCCATCCATCTATCTGTCTATCTGTCTATCTGTCTCTGTGTCTCTCTGTCTCTCTGTCTGTCT
>CAJNDV010032552.1:208208-234422 GCA_905221635.1 Symbiodinium sp. CCMP2456 | reverse complement strand
CACACCCCCCACACCCCCCACACCCCCCACACCCACCCTGTACCCCTCCTCCCTCCTCCTCCCTCCTCCTCCTCCTCCCTCTTCCCTGCTGCCTCCTCCCTCTTCCTTCGTCGTCCCTAAATCATGCTTTTCAGAAGTGCCACCCCTGAATAGGCCCAAGTGGAATGTTTTTCTTGTGCTTTTTTTACTGGGTAGTTTTATTTAAATCCCATTATTTAATCGTTAATGGGGAGAGGACCGACTCAATATATATATATATATATATATATATGTTTCTGACTGTAAAGGTCTATAAGTGAGAGCGGAGCGCGGCTTTGGTGTCCCGAAGGCCCGGCCTTCCTCCTGAACTCCTCGCAGCAGTCAGCAAAGGCCGGCGCATGATGGAGAACCTCATGAATTCGTTTTTTTTCAAATCTGCA
This sequence comes from Symbiodinium sp. CCMP2456, assembly GCA_905221635.1. Classification (NCBI taxonomy): domain Eukaryota; class Dinophyceae; order Suessiales; family Symbiodiniaceae; genus Symbiodinium; species Symbiodinium sp. CCMP2456. Next base: position 234,003 of record CAJNDV010032552.1, on the reverse strand, counting down.
ATGGCCTTTTCGTGCGAGCCAGTCTGCCTCTTTCGAGGCCTACACTAAAGAAGGACCCAGCTTGAAGCCTGAATTCGGGTTTAGGGATTAGGGTTTAGGGGTTCGAATCCAAAGCGCATCGGTTTGATTCTCTCGGTGCATGGTTTGGTGATCGTTTGATTTAGGTCTGTCGTTTCTTGTAGCTGGTTTTCTGTGAGAAGGAGGGTGATTAGGGTCGGGGTCTTGGAGGTCTACGATTTCTTATGGTTGCATAAGATGTCGTATAGGGTTTTGTATGGGTGCTGTATGGTGCGTAGGTTCTGCGCGAGCTCACGAGTTATACTTTCTCCATTGGGGTTTGGGGTTGGGGGGGTTCCGACTCAAGAGCGGGGTTTCGGGATTTGACATGTACGCTTAAAACAAAACTGATGTTATTACAACAACAGTCGTATATAACCGACACAATCCTGCTCCTATCACGGCTCTGCCTATGATAATGGTGATAAGTCGACCGCATTGACAATGACGAGAACCGAAACCATAATGAAGCACAACAGCAAAACCCAACGAGAGCAACAGCAGTTCTGAAAGTGCTCCGAGTAGGGCAAGTTAGCATCGACGGTAAAAGCAATGGTGACCAAACGCCTAGAATCTTCTCCACACGCTAGCACTAGGATGACAATAGCACAGTACCACTAGACCCTAACCTTGTTCCTCTCTTGCATACTTCAACATCTGTGCCATATTGGCCTAACATTAGCATCCAGGCAAAAAGGCCGTCAGAGGGCTATCCTGGCCGAGGAGCATTGTCCACCTGAGACTCCAGATAGTTGACCTGACTTGCCCAAGTCTTCTGTGTGATTGGGACCTGGAGAGAGAGCGAGAGAGGAAGCAAAAGAGCGAGAGAGAGACAGAGGTGGAGAGGGAGAATGTGAGACAGAAAGAAAGAGAGAAAAAGAGGAAAGAAGAAACGAGACCGAGAGAGAGATCTAAAGAAACAATGAAATGAAGGAACGAACGAAACAAAGAGTGAAGGCCAGAAAGAAATAATAAGAGACTGAAAGATGAAAAGCTGATAGATAGATGCCAGATGTTACGCACATGCACACACATATATCCGCAAAGTATTCCCGAAGGGAAGCAAGGCACACAACAGGCCGCGGCGAAGGATCGTCCTGAAAGGAATTTGCTGCACGCCCCCCTGCCGAGATGCATACCGTGTCCTCTGCCGCAAGACTGGAATCTACAACACGGTCTCGCCCCCAAACCCCAAACCCTAAACCCCTAAACCAAAACATGAGAGACTCTCTCCCGCTCTCTCTTCTTCTAAGACCTTTGCAGTCAAGTTGTCGAAGTGCTCGGCCTCAAGGGTGTCGGGGCGTCAAACAAATTAAAAATGCACAAGAGCAGGTTTGGAGGTTTAGGGCTTAGGGGTTTGAGATCTTGGAGATTGAGTTCGGGGCTTGCGTGTCGTCCGGTCTGGGGTTTCGGATTTCCAGAGCTTACTTCCGGGCAAGCTCTAACTTCCCTGCCCAGTCGCGCCTCTGAGGGGAATTGTGCCAAACCGCGAAGCAAGACTTGGCGACTAAGAACCTGGCATCGCGCAGCCAGGGACAAGCTACATTTCCATTATACCTCCATGATGACAACAGCAGTTGCTGAGCTGGGGGTAAAACAGTCACTGCAGCAACCGCAATGAAAACCATGATGATAACAACACAAGCAACGGTAATTAGTAGGAATTGTTTAGCAAGGTAACTTTAGCCATACCTCACCTGCAGCTATCAAAGTTCCGTGGGGCAAGGTCCCGCTCGAAGCTGGGACAGCTCCCCTCCATGCCCAACTCAACTCTACAACTGGGTTCCTCTTTGAGGCGTTGAGATGCCACAGTCTTTTGTTTTCCTCAACAGTATGCTTTACACATCTTTAAACCAATACATCACGAAGTGTTTAAAGAACGGCCCGAGACAAAGGGACTCGGCCTGGACGAGAGACATCTCAAGGCTGACTGCAGTGGCCACCGCTCCCTCGGACCTCAGTAGCCGAAGCCAAGAGCACTAAGAACCCTAATTTTGGGGGCCTTAATAATAAGAATAGGGTTTGGGGGTCCCTTATAGTATAATTTTGATAAGGAACCCACCAAAATGATATAGGTAATTATTGAGGCCCCTGTATTACATCCTAAGGGTCCGAAGTCGGAATCTTGATGCCCTAAATCAGTTTAGGGTTTAGGATGGTTGAGCCCTAACAAGAAGAGAAGTCGAGGGCCCGACACGCCCAAGAGATGCGAGTCGCCGAAGAAAGAGCCACGGGAGAAGGTCTCCTCAAGGCTTGAATTTCTGTTTTTTCTCCTAGCGCACCTGACACGGCTGTTGCCGAATGGGTCATGTTGACGGCGCCATTGAGTCGGAATAACTTAGGGACATCTGGGAATGCAAGAACTGCCATATCGATCGCCAGGAAGGCACCGAAAGCAACGGCAAATTGCAAACAGAAAAACATGAACTTGCAACAATCATAGTACGAACATCGATGGGATGCAGAAATGAAAAAGTGAATCTCTTAGAATGGGCGTGTCTGCTTCTGGAGGCATCCGGGGCTCTCTTTCTAGACTGCCCTGCACCTCATTCGCGCCATCACCGACTTTTTGCACAGCTACCGCGATTCTTATTTTCGATCGGTATCCCTATAGTCACTCCCCATCCACGGGGCTTGGACATCGACTCCCAAAGGACCGGAAACCGACGAAGAGCTGAGCCCCGTGCCGGCTGCTTCTTCTCCAGGCAAATGCTGCCCTCCAGCTTGGGGGGAAGTTGGTTTACGGTTTAGGGTTTAGGGTTTAGGTTAGGGTTCAGAGGCTTAGGGCTTATATAGTGGCTTTTGGTGCTTTGTGGGTTCAGGGTTTGGGGTTTGTGCTCTGAGGTTTGGAATTTGGGGCTCAGGATTTTTAAGGATTTAGGGGCTTCGGGTTTGGGCTTAGGATCCGGGGCTTAGGGGCTTAAGGATTTAGGAACAGGGATCTTGAGATTTGCTACAGGGTCTAGGGTTCAAAGTTTAAGTGAAATTGGGCGATCAATCGAACAATGCCACAAAAAGACCAGGAAGAACGGACGTCTTGGGGGTGCGCATCCGGGCGTTCCTTGCAGACGATGTACAGGTTCTCTGTCTTCTCGCCCTCTCCTCAAGGATGCAGGGTTTAGGGTTCAGGAGCTTAAACAGTACCGATATGGTCAGTGGGTATGGAATCACAGTTTCACTCGCACCTATGCCCTCAGCCCAAAATACCCGGCGTGCCGTGGCTTCTCCAAAACAGTGCTGGTCCGACGTTAGTCCTTGCTTATGGACTTTTCGTAGGAGAATTCTACGTAGGACGGGAGCAGCCCATCCGCTTCACTTAGGAAGAATCTTAGAGTACACACCGAAATAGGAAGGGCGAAGATACTTCAGCCGGGCTGCCGAAGAGCGTGTCATCTGAGAAGACGATCCTGGATGCAGTCTCAATGCGCAATCCCGGATTTTCACATCTACGGATTTGTTGAAAGTAGTCCTCAAAAACCGCAAGCCATACACTCTAACCCAAGTTTCCAAGCGCACATTGAACCCCTTCAAGCCCTTTTTCGACTTCCTTTCAACCCTTTCAATCCCCCTTCAAAGTCCCCAAACATGTCTAGCTGCCTCACGCCACTGAACTCTCGAAGACCCTAAACCCCAAACATGAAAACCCCAAATCCCCAACACCCACCTACCTACCTACCGACCTACCTACCTACCTACCTACCTACCTACCTAACTTAACATTAAACCCCAAGAGGCACCTCGGCTCCAGGTTTTCCTGGATCCAATGCAGGAACTCGCTGGAAAGCCCGTTGAAGATCGACAGCTGTGCCTGGGTTACAGGATTTGAAGGGTCTCAGGGCTTCAGGGCTTTGGGATTCAGGGCTTTAGGGNNGAAGTGTCATATAGGGGGGGGGGGGGTGTTTATGGGGTGTAATTTGGGGGGCCTTATGGTTAGCTGTCAGCGGTCAGCATGCTGTGCAGTCTTCTGAGTTGCTTCATATTTCAAAAAGTGTCTAGTTTATGAGTTTTAGGGGCTTGGAGGGGTTCGGGGGTTTTCAAGGTTCTTCAGGAGTCCTGCTGGCTGTAGCAGGAGCCTGCGAGGGTTTCGGTGCTTTAGGGTTTACTGTTGAGTAGTCATCCGGGTTCAGGGTGTTTGAAGTTCAGGGCTTAGAGCTTTAGAGTCGAGGGGTTTGGGGCTGTCGGGCTTTAGTGTGTCAAGGTTTTACCAATAAGTAGGCCTTCAGGGCTGTAGACTTTTGGGTTTTTCTTAAGTTTCAAGGTTTTGGGGAGTGCACACAGCCTCACAGTAAAAGACATACAGCAATACGATGTATAGCATTGATAGCAATGGCAACACAGTGACAATGAAACTGCAAGACTGACAATGATAAGCATGATTACAAGGATCAGGATCGGGATGCGGATGACGCGATGATGATGACGATGGTGAAGCTGATAATGGAGGTGATGAGAATTATCTCTTCGCCTCACTTCTTCTGTGCAGCTTGGAGGCCAAGTCGACCGGGGAATTCGGATCTTCTTCCAAGGCTTTCAGTTTGGCCTTGCTACCTGAAGAGCAAAGTTCAGTGACAGTGCTGTCTCCAGAGAAGGCTCGCCTACCACCTGACTTCATCCAACATCCTTCCCGTCTCTGTAACGCGGTAAGCTGCGCACCTAGGAGGCCACGAAGGCCCTGGTTGGCTCGCGGTGATGTCATCGGGGATGGCTCGGCAGTTGTTGGAACAGTCGCGTCGTCGTCCTGCGACTGCAAAGGAGCCCAAATCAAAGAGCTCTGACCTCTGGAAAACCATGCAGAGCCGCGACAGTACTGGACTTGGACAAGCTGCCAAGACATGGGCGATAGAACCCTTAAAGCAGAAACCCTAAACCTCTAAAACACTCTCAGCTCCCACAGGTGGGCCTGCGTTTCTGACTGCCCGGTAAGCCTGGCAGCTTTCTTCTTGTCATGGCTCGTATGCTCGCTGCTGAGAATGGCGGCTTCCTTAAACTTATTACTTATCATGTCTATCATTACTGGTGCTGTCAGAATCGTGATTATTCTTCTTGCCATCATCACAGTCGGTAGCAGCAGCAGGATCACGAATTGATTTCGCAGTTTGCGGCTTAGTGCCTAGGGGCTTGGACGCCTATGGATTCTCGGATTGGTTTTAGGGGACTTGGACGTGTTTCTGGGATTGCGATCTGGGACATGATAGGCTTCGAACTAGGGTTCGGGTCTAGGAGGTCGGGTAAAGGCGGGTACAGGGCCTGGGTCTGCTTGGTCTGAATTCAACTCCCTTTCGGAACAAACTTTTGCCGAAGCCACTTCGCCACCGGCATTGCGGTCAACAGCCCGAGGATGCGCTTCATGGCGGGATAGTGGTCCTGGGCGCTCTTCGCTACAATCAATTTGTCTTCGCATCCCCAGCTTGATTTGGACAGAAGTCGATGCGGCATGAACAGAGATACCCTACAGCCTGAGCTCAACGCTAAAGATGTCATCAGCACCGTGCGAGGCAGCACCCAAACTTCGCTCACACGGACGCACCTTAGCAGTTCATGGGTCGCATGACATCCCAAGACCTACTACCTGCAAGTAGCTGTGACCACACCGCGGACATGTTCGTCCACGGCACAAGGTCTCGTAGGCGGGGATGAAGGGACCAGCTGACAACGCAAGGATGTGCAGTGCCTGTGGCATCAGAACTTTTTTGTAATCCGAAAGAACGGCTTCGGACAAACCAGAAAAGCCGAGTATATTCCCACGAAGAAGATGTTTGAGAGAAAGCTGTGCAGAGAAACAGAGAGAGAGAGAGAGAGCGAGAGAGAGCGAGAGAGACAGAGACACAGAGCAAGAGAGGGCACCTGAACACTGAATTCTGTAATTACCCGGAACGCTGAACTGCGAACCCTAAGGAAGCCTGCCTGGCCGTGGCGGTAGGTGCCCTGTCCAGTATTTGCCCGGATTTGCACGACTTAGACGATACTGTAAGTGGACATACTGATATATATATATATATATATATATAGGTAAAGACATCATGCATGCAACAATACTTGAGTAGCGCGCAGGGGTTCGACGGCGGGTTGCTTCAGCTGACACGAACCCGCAAGCTGAAAGCCCCCTGCTCCAGAGAAGTGTCTCCATAATGCCCAACGATTTCCCTGAAACCCTAAACCCCAGCGGCACTCGGAGCTTCAGACAGATAGAGCCTAAACAACAGAAATCCTGACCCACACAACCGGAAACAGGGCCCTGATGTCCACAACCCAATTTGATGACAGTTTCGCAGCCAAGAAGCCAGAGTGACACCTGCCATTCTGATGCAAACCTCTCCACGAAGAACAACCTCAAGTGGCAGCGCGCACAGCAGCAACCCTAAATCCTCTGAGCTGAAGCCAAACCTGGTTAAGCCCTAAACCACAACCTAAACACCCTAAGCCCCCTAAACCCTAAAAAGCCTCAGACAAATGCCCTGGCCAAAATCCAAAAAATCCTCTAAGCCAAAGGCCTAGAATCCTAGAAGGCCCCGTCTTCCTCTTCGACTCGAAGCCTCTGAAGCCAAGAGGCGAAGCACGCTTCCGAGCGACACTTCGGTGGGCAAATCTGCTGGCCCTCCATGTAGAAGCCTAGGTTAGTTGGGCTTCTGTGGGATTTTATGAGGACTTAAACTAAGGTTGTTGAAAAGGTGCTCAGGGTGTTCATCTAGAAGCCTCTCAGGCTTTAGAGTTTGAGGCTTCAGGTTTGGAGTCCTGTGAGCTTCTTTCGGGAGAAGAGTTTTGGCCGAAACGCTTCTGAGTTTGGCAAGCTCAGAGGTCTGCATGCCGACTCGTGCATCTACCCATGAACATACATACATACATACATACATACATACATACATACATGCATGCATGCATACATACATACATGCATACATACATACATACATACATACATACATATAATATATATATATATAGAGAGAGAGAGAAAGAAAGATAAGTAGATTAGATAGGTAGATAGATAGATAGATAGATAGATAGACAGATAGATAGATAGATAGCTAGATAGATAGCTAGATAGATCGATAGATAGATAGATGGATAGATAGATAGATAGGTAGATAGGTAGGTAGATAGATAGATAGATAGATAGGTCGCTTGGTAGATACGTAGATAGATAGGTAGGTAGATAGGTAGATAGGTAGATAGGTAGATAGATGGATGGGTAGATAGATGGATGGATGGATGGATGGATGGATGGATGGATGGATGGATGGATAGGTAGATGGGTAAGCAGACAGATATAGATAGTGAATGTTAATGTACGGAGAGAGAGAGAGAGAGACAGAGAGAGAGAGAGAGAGAGACAGAGAGAGAGACAGAGAGAGAGACAGAGAGAGAGACAGAGAGAAAGAGAGAGAGAGAGAGACAGAGAGAGAGAGAGAGAGACAGAGAGAGAGACAGAGAGAGAGGCAGAGAGAAAGAGAGAGAGAGAGAGGGAGAGAGAGAGAGAGAGCGAGCGAGAGAGAGAGAGAGAGAAAGAGAGCATATCTGTATAATGCACATTGTCCGCACAGTACGCGCATGTAAGTCTGTAACTATGTGTGTGAGTCACAGGATGCTCAGTTTCTCTCCGAGTCGCGTCGGATTCCGCCACGCAGAAGTGAGCTCATGAAGGCCTGGCAACTTGCCGAGCGATAGTAGTGGTAGTGGTGTAGTAGTAGCAGTAGTAGTAGGTGTTGTTGTTGCTGTCTGTGGCAGCAGTAGGAGTAGCAGTAACAGTAACAGTAGAAGCAGCAGCAGCAGCAGCAGCAGAAGTAGCGGCAGCTGTAGCGATAGTAGAGTGGGACTGGGAGTAGCAGGAGTCAGAGTGAGAGTAGGAGTAGGAGGAGGAGTGGCAATAGCAGCAGCAGCAGCAGCAGCAGTGATTCTACGAGTACAGTAGACTTCTTCGCTTGCAAAGGGAGTACAGTGTACAGCAACCCTTTCGGCAACCCTGATAGTAATCCCTCACTGCAGCCCTCAACCATGATCGCACCCTTAGATGCGATGTCCTGCCTCATCCAGGCCTCTGAGCAGCGGCAGGCACGTCTCCAGCATGTCAAACTCAGTGCAGAGGTTGGATAACCAGGGTTGGATAAGCGTTTCTTGAGGGTTCCACAGGGGCGGCTGGCATTTCGAACAGTAGGGTTGAATATGGAGGTCTGAAAAGTCAGTGTAAAGTACCCCCGCGAAGCGGTGCTTTGAACATTTCGGGATCTGGCACGATCTAGGCTTGAACTTGACGCTATGATCCTGTGTAGCAGAGAAGTGCAACGCTCTGCTTCCACCTGACTCAACAAGCATCGTGACTGTGTACAGAGGACGCCACGGTGGGCAGCGAGTGATCGGGGAGCGGCTCGTTCTTGTCCATGACCTAAAGCCAATAAAGCCAGCACCCAAGTGAGCGTCGTTCAGCCTCCAGGTCTCACGACATGTGCTCACATCTGCATGCTCTGTCTCGGACCTCCTCAAGCAGCTCCGACACTTCTGTTGCCTCGCGGGCATCTGAAGCTCTGTCATCGTCTCAGAGATATGCATGGCGCGGCGGAGAGGGTATGACGGGCACACAGGCAGGCCGAAAGAGTGTGCGCAGGCATCTGCATCCTGTGTGTAACTCGTCTTAGACAGACGTACCGGTTCGTAGCAGATGGAAGCATGTCCCCACCTGGATTGGCAAGTTCTGAGTGTGCAGCATGTGAAGGAAAACCTGGCTGTGGTTCTTGCAGAGACATCAGACGTGATAGTCATTGAGGCAGCAGCAACAGCAGTACTTGCGACTTCAGCTCAGCTTTACAATTCCTCGCAAAAGTCCTATCGAGAGGCACCTTTCGGTGCAGAACCGCTGCAACGCACACCGTCGAAGCAACGAACTTGCGCTCGCCTTCCTGGCAGCGGAGTGCTGCTTGAACATCTGGGGGCCATGCTCTTTCCAGACTCGAAATTGAGGGTCATACATTTTTTAACTGTCGCGAGCAGCTGTATGATCCTCTAAACCCTACACCCAAAGCCTAACCCAGATCACCGAGTCAACAGATCTTCCCGGCCTGGGGCAGGGCCAACATATGCGTTGCACCCTCGCAGGCGCCCTGGATGATGGTGCGACGAACCGTCTTTACCTGCCCGGACGAAAACATATACTGCATACTTGCATTTATTGCTGTAATCTCGTTACCCTCCTGGTTATGATTATGAACCCTGTCATTATTGCACGTCAACCGAGACAAGACCCGAAGGATTCTGCACCGCGGCACTCGCAGAGCATGGAATCGGCCCAGGCCAGCACAGATCTTTGGCCCAGATACGGGGTGTCGAACTTATTTTCCTTCCAGCACACAAAGCCCCGCCTGGAACTCTCCGTTGACCTGCAGGCACGACTGGAACTCTCCCTGAGCTTACAAGTCGATCGAACGTCCAATTCAGCAGAGGGGCGCTTCCTCTGCGCTGGAGCCTTATTGCGTTGCAGATGCAGACGGTGAGTGCTCTGCTGCATTTCATCTGCATCAGCTAGTAGGCAAGCCGCTCTGCAGAAGCCCTGCGCTTCCGCTGGATTGTCAAGAGCTCCTCGCCGCGCACTTCTCCACAACACGAGTGCAACGCGACATCGCCCCCATTCGCCCTAATCTCCTCTGCGGTGCCTCTTAACAGCAGGAAAAGCGAGCACTCTGGGCACTCCTCCTGGCCAGTCGCACCGCACATTTTCTTATCTTTCGATATATAGCGTGCAGACTGTTGGTTACGCAATCCGTCTCAGTTGCGGGACAGGACGCGGACGGAGGACACTGCATCCTACATGGACAGCCTCCGGTTCGGACTGGCACAGTTGGCACCCGGTGTTCAATGGGCCATGGGCGTGGCCTGTGACGTGGATGACCATATCTCGTTTTCAGGCAGAACGACTCGCATCCTTGGCTGAAGCACTGAAAGCTATGAACACCTCGAAAACACCTGCGCTCTGCCTACTTGCATTCCGTGGAACTGATCACACAACCCACCTATACTAGTAACACCCGCAACATAGCCCCCCCTTTAGGGGGGGGGGAGTGGGGGGGGGGTCTGAGAGGAAGTTGGGNNGTTGGGGACTCTCTGGGAGCAGTAAGCCGGCATGCCAGAGCGTTTGCAATAAAGTCCACTGGAATATGTGACGATTCTTCCTCTCTCTCTCTCTCTCTCTCGGCCGTTGCATCCAGGTGCTGAAACTGCTCGCTCGACATTCTTTTTTTCTACCCCACGACTGCGAGCTCTAGGACGTCGAACCCCAACGTCCGGGTGAGACTCGCCTTGCCCGTTAGCCCCAGATCTACATTTCAGCTGAGTGCTTCTAGATGCGGACCGCTAGTGCATGAAGCTATATGAAGCTGTGTTTGGTTTAGGGTTCTGACGGCAAGGTGACATGACTCTCGGTTGCCTTCAGCACCGTTTGAAAAAACTTCAGCAGAGCTCTCAATGCCGCAGGGCCTAGCCGGAGCAAGCAGCAACAGTGCAAACACAACAGGGGTTCGCAACAATGCCGGCCTTGTCCTGACTGTGGCACGAACGCCTTCATGGCGCTGTAGACAGTCTGGCCGAAGGCGGCGCCAACGGCATCTGAGGAGCGGGAATACCGGGACAAGTAGGTTTCAAGCACCTTTGTTAAACGATGGTTAAACGACCCAGCCTTTGTAGGTTTTCTTGAAGAAGGAAACCGCTCGATCGCACAGCTCCGACCACTGGACATGGACCTTCTCAGTCACATGGACGAGGCCATCCGGGTGTACGACATTGATGCTCATGTCCTGGAATGCCGCCTTGAGGCCGTTCCTTGGAGTAAGAGCTCTTCGCATCGTGGGTGAACCCACGAAAGCCCTAGAGAAAACGAAAGAGCAAGCAATATCAAGCAAGACACAAGAAGTCAGGCAGCTTCGTCGCCAAGTTTTTCTTGGTGAAGCTGGTCTCGTTGAACGTGTTCGCTGGGGCCACGTCGACTGCTGCATCCATTGCCGGTGCAACGGGGACCTCCTCGAGGTCTGGCAGCTTTGCATTTGGCCTCTTCAGAGCAGTCATCGCATGGACCGCGGCCGGCGACAGCTCGACCCTGAGGCGCATGCCAACCCGGTGAGCACTGGTCACCGACAGCTCTCCCAAAACACAGCCACTGGGATCCAGCATGATGGGCTGGCAGGCACTGGATGTGAAGAAGATGGAGGGTCCTTCGCCTTCGCATGACACCAGCTCGGAAGCATGCAGCATACGACAGGAGCCAGCCGGGAGAGTGGTGGAACACGGTTTTCCTGTGCGCACTGTGCTGCCGGTCTTCGTTTTGACGACACTGCCTCTGAAGGCGGCAAGGACACAACAAGGAACAACCTTTAGGTCTTTGCAGCCTGCCGCGGTGGAGGAACCTTTCAGCAGGAGGACTTGGAAAGTCGTCTTCTTGTCGAGGCTGACCGGTGGTCGAAAGGTGTCTGCCGGCCAGAGACCTTTGTCCTCTGCTGAGGCTTTGACATTGTGCGATGCCACGTGTGAACACAGCTTCATGACGGAGTTCGACCACATCGTTGATCTGGCGATTCGGACCTTGGAGCTGGATGCATTCTGTCTGGCTAGACTGATCTCGTGCTCGGCTCGATTCCAATCATTGGCCTGGCAGGTTTCCTTTTCGAGCCAAGCGAGGCTGAGAATCCCCTCTTCAAGGCGGACAAACTTGCTGAAGTGGCGGATGGGACCCGGAGATTCTCTGCAGAGCGGCATCGGATCCAGCCCCCGTCGCCTCGGTCAGATCAAAGGCTGCAGGATCCTTGAGGGCAGCGAGGGCCAGGATGTCACGTAAGGTTTTCGGCTGACCTGATCCATCCTGAGGTGCATCCTGCTCCTCCTTCTCCAATGGCAACGGCTTCGTGGTCAGATCCTCGAGCTCCTGTGTGCTGGCCTGATGCTCGCCGGTCTCCTCGTCGATGATGTCCTCCATCCTGGCAGGATCCTGCCGGCACTCTTGGAGTGTCTCGCGGAGGACGGCCTGGCTTGCCACCCTTTCGACGAGTGAGCCTGGCTCCTCAGGCTGCTCAGCTGCACAGGTGGCGAGAGACCGAAGCTCGCTGGCAGAGAGCTCCACCATATCCGAATCCAGCATAGCCAGCACGTCCAAGTCCAGTTCGCTGGCCTCGGCTTCATTGTCTGCATGGCCTTGGTTTTGTGTCAGGAGCTTCTGGCCAACAGCAGGCCACCACTGCCGGAGATGTTGATAGAGGTCCTCGACCGTGGTGTCGATCTGGATGTAGGCTTGAAAGGCCAATGCAAGGGCTCGTTTGCCAGCCTCTTGAAGTTCCAGGTCGGAGACGGCATCGCGGCACTGGCTGGTCTTCTGCATGTTGAGGGCCCGCGACGTCCATGCCTCGAAGACGTTGCTCCTGACGGGCTGTCTCCACCGCTTGGGCAAAGAGGTAGTCCCTGATGGACGGTGAACCAGAGCAATGCCGTTTCAACCGTCCGAAGTGGAACTCGATCGGGAGTTCCTGAAGCAGCCTCGGCTCGAAGCTGGACCGGCAGGACATGAGGCAGTGGGAGGCGAGGCTGCAGATATTGCGAACGGTGGTCGGGGCCAGACTGAAAGATTCCCAATCTTCCAAAAACCTCGCACGGTTGCACATCAGGTGAAGGAGCATCATGTAGTGAAGGCAGAGGCTATGCTCGGCCAGCTGAAGCTTCGAGAAGGCTGGGCTGGCCGAGCTGACACAGGCGATGAACGACCCGATGAGGATATGCAGCTGGCAGCCGGCACAGTCCCATGCTCTGGGCGTAAACGTGGGGGACAGTCTGGCGACTGCCGCCCGGTCGCTCTGAGTCTCTGCACACCCATGCGTGCGAGCTCCTATCCCCGCCCTCATCTGTCCCGAAAGACACGTCCAGACACATCCATGGACAATGAAGCGCACTCCAGCACAGCCCTGCAGAGAGAACCGCTTCTGGGCATGATAACCATCAATGAAGGCCTGCATTGGGAAGCTGGACTTGTGATTTTCCGCCTGGTAGATCAGCTGGCCGAATGGCCAGAATCGCAAGTCTGGCACCTTGTCGATGCGGCAGCTTCCAAAGAATGGCATGTTTGCGAAGTCGGTCTCGGACAGGAGTCCGCTGAAGGCTCGACAGATCTTCGAATTCACTGTTGCCCCATCGAAGGCCACCCCCAGAGGGGGGGTCCCTCCATTGCAGGTTGTCGCAGACAGCAGGAATGATCCAGGAGATGAAGCATTTCCACGGACGATGCTTGTCCCTGCTTCCTTGGGATTGTGCATGCATCGAACACAAACCTGTTGTTGTCGGGCCGCTTGAGACAGAGATGAAGTGTCAGGCGGGCTTTCTTCTCCTCGGGAAGATCTGCTGCAGAATAGTCAGCGGTCCTCAAATAGGACCAATCGTCCTGCGGGTCCCATTGGCCACCAACCCAAGCATTCTCCTTCTGGCCAGACGGTGTGACACGCAGAGAAGATACTTGTTCCCAGTTCGGACACCAAACAGTCTCGTCGACGAGCACGTAGCTTCTCTGTCCGCAGAGGCGCAGGGCACTCAAGCACCGTTGGATGGTCTGCTGCAACTCCTGGTCTGTCCGTAGAGAGACCCATGGGTTCGGGAGGATGGGCGACTCTAGCGGTGCCCTGGGTACTGCATCCATGTTGATGCCAAACCTCTCCAGCAGCTCGTCCACCTCGCCTCGGCGCCCGAGAACCGCCAAGGCTTCCCCCACCGCTTCCAGATCCACGTGACGGCTGCTGGTTCTGCGGCCATGCTCCTCGCACCGAGGTGTGCTGTGAAAAGGAATGATGCTGTGATGGATTGCAACAATGCGTCCTGTCGCAATTGGCCTGTTGCGATCTTAGCCGCCAGCTGTAAGTCGAGAGCCCGGACGGTGCCCTGTGCCACGCCTCGGGCGAGGCTTGAAGCCAGTGCTCCGTGAGCAGCAGCCTCGGAGCTATCGGCACAGAACATGTGAGGCTGCACGAGATAACTGTCCAAGAACTTCTGGAAGGACTCACTGCGCCGATGCGAGGGAACACAAATCGCCCGGCGACAGATCGCGCGGACGATGTCCAGCTTATCCTGGCCACCCTGGAGGAGCTCCTGCAGGTTCGCCCCAGCGAGTCCAGCAGCCACGTAGTCTGCTCGCTGCATGGCCGTGGCAAATTCCATGGACTCCTTCTCGCTGCAGTGGAAAAGCTTCCACGAGAGGACGATGAGGTCGATGAAGTAGGCCTTCTTCGCGATGTGGGCTCGGAAGGATGGCAGCGTGGATGCTCGGCGGCACACCTTGCAGCTCAACAAACCTTGGCCATCGGAAAGGAAGCCGAGACAGGCATTGCTCCGCACACGTACAACAGAGCCATCCAGAGTCAGAGTGACCTCGCCCAGCGGATCCTTCTCGCTGCCCTTGAAGACCGTGCGGGGCTGGCCATAGAACATAAAGGTCTGCAGGCTCTTCTTCAAGTCCACCAAAGCAGCATCCTCTGTCGACACACCTGTGCACTCTGCCCTGCCTGGGACTGGGACTACGGCAGATGCTGCCGCATCTGCACCTTGATCCTCCAGCGCCGAATCAGGGGCGGCCTTGGAAGGCTGCTGAGCTTTCAGCTTCTGGAGGCCGACGATGTGACAGGCGTAGCGCTCATGGCCAGCTTTGCCTGTCATCTTAGAGAGACTGCTCTGACTCCAGAACCTCACTTCCTTTTGGCAGGCGTGACAATAGTACTGGTCAAGCTGTACACGCCCCTCCGCTGGCTGCGGATGAAGCGATGGATGTCGCTGCCAGCGACAAGCACCGTGCCGCCCTTCGGTCTCCCCTTGGGAGCTGGCTTGAAAACGATGGGATCCTCGTCGGGGTCGTCTGCTACCACGATGGCCTGAGCAGCCTTGCCCTGGTTTGCTGAGTCCTCTTCTGCGGTCAGAACCCTGCATCGGAGGTCACGGCAGACAGCACAGTCCAGGAGACGGGTCGGGTCGGCGACCGCTGCCAGGAACGTCTGCCAATGCCCTGCAAGAGCCTTGGCCTTCTCACGTGCATGCTCTCGTTGGAAGACGGTATGGTCGATCCCTTTGCCTTCCAGAGCTTCCAGGGCTTGGTTCCTTCTCGCCTGCTTCTCCTGTGCAACACGCTTCTTCTTCTTCTTCACAGTGCTTGCTGCAACTTTCCCTGGTGTTTTCTCAGCCCTGCTGCCAGCAGTCTTGGAGACTCTAGCACGCGGGGTGCTCACATCCGATGCCGCTGGCGAAGCTTGCAGCTCTCGCTTCGGTGCTGGGCGCCGCTCGGGCGTGTGTGGGGTGCCCTCGGACTCTACAGGACCCGGATTTGCCTGTTGCAAGCTTTCAGGAGCTGCAGCTGCAGCAGGGCACGATGGTGCCGGATTCGCATTTGCCTGCGGCAAGGTTTCAGGAGCTGCAGCTGCAGCAGGGCACGATGGTGCTGGAGCCGGAGCCTTGGCTTCTCGGCCGACGCTTTGCTGGGACCGCTGGACAAGGAAGTCAATCGCTGCTGCAGCGCAGATCTCCGGCGGGATGTGTGTGGGAAGGCACTGCCTGGCGCAGTACTGCTCGAGGATGCAGCTCATGATCAGACCCACCCTGTGACCACAGCTGTAGCCATCCGCTTGCTGCGGGCAGCAGGCCTCTCTGAGGCCTGCAGAGGCTACGAGCATCTATATTAGTCAATGGGGCAGGCAGACAGCACACAGAGAAGATTCCAAGGGGTCACACCGTCCACTCCTTGCCCTGGCATACACAGACTGCAAGTCACTCCCCCATTTCCTCGAGTTTCTGGGGCCCTGTTCCAGGAGATTCCGTAGGGTCTCTGCATTCTGTACAAGAAACCCCAAGTGCCCCCTCTGGATCCTCGAATTTCCAGGTTCGAACACCTCCCCAACCTGGCCTATTCTCGGTCTGTCACGGTGTCTCGCCGTGTGTATTGGGTTCAAGAGCAGAGGCTACGAGCATCTATATTAGTAAATGGGGCAGGCAGACAGCACACAGAGAAGATTCCAAGGGGTCACACCGTCCACTCCTTGCCCTGGCATACACAGACTGCAAGTCACTCCCCCATTTTTTCGAGTTTCTGGGGCCTGTTCCAGGAGATTCCGTAGGGGTGACCCCACCCGGTCTCTGCATTCTGTACAAGAAACCCCAAGTGCCCCCTCTGGATCCTCGAATTTCCAGGTTCGAACACCTCCCCAACCTGGCCTATTCTCGGTCTGTCACGGTGTCTCTGGATTTGCCATCAGGAACTCTGCCGTGTGTATTGGGTTCAAGAGCAGAGGCTACGAGCATCTATATTAGTAAATGGGGCAGGCAGACAGCACACAGAGAAGATTCCAAGGGGTCACACCGTCCACTCCTTGCCCTGGCATACACAGACTGCAAGTCACTCCCCCATTTCCTCGAGTTTCTGGGGCCCTGTTCCAGGAGATTCCGTAGGGGTGACCCCACCCGTTCTGTGCATTCGGTAGAAGAAACCCCAAGTGGCCCCTCTGGATCCTCGAATTTCCAGGCTTCCAAACAACGGCTGCCCCAGTCTGTGAGTGCGCAGATTCCCAGAGCACCCGCGAGGATCATTTGTTTAATGCAGTATCTCGGCCAATAGCTAGGAATCGTAGGCTCGGAGTGGACTACCCAGCAGCATTGGACAGGGAGGAATAGGAGGGGTCACACCGGCCATTCCTAATTTATCCAGGCCTCGTCCATCTGTGCGCCAGCTGGCCCATCGGACTCGGAATCAGAATCCTGCAGAAGCGAGTGCCCATCTAGCCAGATCCATAGGGGTGTCTCTTACGCACTGCACAGAGACACACAGAGTCGGGACTAAAGCAGAGGTACCTCTGTGCCACCACAGGTCTCTGTGGCTGCAGCAGCTGAAGGCAAGGTCCCCGGATCCTGCCGCGATCAGTCCATGACAGCTAGATCCAGTGCCTTATGGACCCACCTTGGGCGCATCGGGATATATAGCAGCCGCAGCTGGGTTCAGCGACTCCTGGCATGATCGCAACAGCAGGAAACGGCGATTAAACGCAGAATCTGGCCTCCATTGGCTGGGTTGTCTCTCCAGCCTCCGGCAAAACCGAAGCATACCGAAGCCGACACGCAAGGGTGGACTTACACAGCTCCAGCATGCACAACCGCGAACATAGCATCATCAGCATCCTTCGCCGGTGTCACCGCTGGACATGGGCCCGGCAGCCGTACCAAACGGAAAGGCTTAAGTGCAACGGTCGTCAGCCACTTCCAGGCCGTCGCTTGCAGACAAAGGTGCAGCCTGCGGGATATGCTTGGGTTCCCAGAGAAGGCGTCCCGGGAAGCATAGATCAAACTATGCGGGACCCACCTTGGCCTCATCCTTGAATTCTACCGTAGCCGCCGAAGGCGATGCACCAGATGCCTCAAGGTCACACCAACCCGGCCACATGACCCACCTTGAACTACCGGACAATAGCACCGGTCCGAGGTCAAAGCTCTAGCAGGAATGGCAGTCGGTCCCACGGCCTCCAGGTGACGTAGCAAGAAGCTCAAGACTTACAAATGAACAGCCGATGTTCGTGGAATTGCATGGGATGACATGCAGGAAGCGCAGAATGCAATGCGAAACAGTGAAGTGCGACATGCTTTTCATCGCGAAACCCCCCTTGTCGCGATGATGCAAAAGTCGCCTGCTCTCGGCATCCTTGGCACACTCAGCTCTTCATGGCCTTCTTCGGCACCTCATCGTCGTCCACAGCACGACGAATGGTCCGTTTGGTATGATAAGGAGATCTCGGAAAAGCCTTGCACTTTCGCTCGGGAGTTTTGCAGAGCCCTGCCATGTTCTTCTCAGCAGACATCAATGTCGCCTTCTCAGGAGGGTCTGTCACCTTCCGAGAATCAGGTGTCGCCAGCCCTCCCGCCGCCCAGTCGGGGTACTTGTCAGGAGTCACCATGCCTGCCGCCGCCCAGTCTGGGTAATTGTAGCCAGGGATCTTCGGCCTGGGAGGCTCCTCAGAAGAGTCTACCAAGATCGTCACCTTCTCAGACTCAGGACTCGCCAGCCCTCCCGCTGCCCAGTCTGGCCTAGCCTTGTCGGGAGAGGGAGTCAGCAGCACGAGTACAGACCGGTCCGGAGCCGCCATAGTGCTATCACGAGAAGGCGAACCCATAGCTTCACACCGGGATACACCCAGACACGAGCTTGAGAGGCCTGAGCCGGGAAGGATAAGTGGAGCGAGAATTCACCGACGGCTAGTCACTGATGCAGACATACGCAACATGGGCCCGGCAGCCGTACCAAACGGAAAGGCTTAAGTGCAACCCGATCATCCTCAGCCAACCCAAAACTGCCATGGACACGCAAAGTGAACTGGCCTAGCCCTGCGCCAAGGTGTGAGCATGGCAAGCAGGAGACCGTAAAGCACCAGGCAGCAACAAGTTGACTAAGTTGCGATCGCACAGCGGACAAGAAGACAGGCCTCTGGGACGGTCGTGGCCACAGCAACTGGAGCCTCGGAGAGGACACCAATCCCCAAGCACGGCACTACCTTAGCAACGAAGCAAGAGCATCAGGAACCGTGCCCCGAGAGGGGCACCATGTTCGCAAAACCGCAGGAAGGTCTGCAAGCCATCAAGTAAGCCAGGAACGATGCTGGTAGGTTCAGACCGACCAAGGCTCAGGCCCTGTCGTCAGCCACTTCCAGGCCGTCGCTTGCAGACAAAGGTGCAGCCTGCGGGAACCAGCCAGTTCAAGGAGCAACGCCAGCCGACCAAAAGTCCGAGCAAGCCAAGGGCCAGGCAACCGTGCCAACATCCAGAGACACCTCATGGGCACAAGCCAGGGCACACAGTTCATGAGGCCGAGGCCCCAGGCGTGTTCGGCGAAGCATCAAGGTCCAGGCCTCATCGACCGCTGTGGGATCCAAGCCTGTGGCGCGACATCACCCCACAGACCAAGGTGGTGTCTCAGCAGCACGGACCTGCCAGGCCAGTCGGCATTGATGGGACCGCGGTCTCCAGGGCATCCTGATCGAGCACGGCAAGGACATGAAGCGAGGCTGCCCGAGGATGCCCGATAATGGCACCCTGGTTGCAGTCGCCTGGCGCCAAGAACAGGAGAGATACCGAACCCAGGCATCGCAGCACACAGCCCCACACACACCAACACAAGGAGGAGTGCCTGCTCGCTGAAGTCAGTGAGAGCACCTGCCGACAGGTCACATAAAAAAATGGGGCAAGCATGGCAAGCAAGCAACCCTTGGACTGCATGGGCACACCGTACCCCTTTTCGTCTGAGCCACGTGTAGCCGATGACCGAGCTACGATGCTGTGCTGCTGCAAAACCGGTGTCCGCTGCTGCTCAGGCAATGCTGTGATGATGGCCCGTCGATGCTGTGATGCTGTGTTCCGCTGCCTAGGTTATTGCTCTCATCGGGATCCCTGCCATCTCACTCCATCTTGTACTCCGATGGCGGCGGTGGCATACAATCGCAGGACTTCACGAGCACATTGTCCAGGGAAACGCTTCCAGAGCCTCAGTGTGCACTCCTGCTCAGCATCCATAGCACTCGCCTATACTCGAAGTAGCAACAATACGAGTCGGGTCACGGTCGATCTGGTCCTGAATCTGATTCCTGACCTTCTTTCTCTGCCTCTCGGAGAGTGCATTCCACCACTTCTCCGGAACGGCCACGCACATCTTCCCGACTTGGATGACTACCTGACCAGAATGGACCAAAGCAGCAATAATGAAACACATACCCAAGGCTAGAAACCCCTTGCGACGACAGTCCAATGCCTCTCCGTCCCGAGGACCCGGGGGATCAGCACCAGCACCGGACGCCGTGCCCACATCGCTATTGGATGCCGTGGCCATGTCGCTATTGGAGCTGGAATTACCGCACTGCTGGCACCAGAAGCTGCGGATATGATGTCATGTGATCATGCGATCCCCAAGAGCAGCTCCCAAAACACACGAAGCGAGGCACCTGCTGTCTGGACCACCGGAACATGCCCATCGCCCAGGCCCTGGCATCAAAGTGCAATGCACGACGACCAACCGAAACTAGGAGCACAAGCGATGCAATCTGGAAGAGATGTGCATGTGCCGGGTTAAATTCATGGGCCTCGACCTGCAGCTGATGATCATGTACTGCGCCAAGAGGTAAGTCCTCGGCCGTTTACGTAAGTCCTAGGCCCCAAATAAAGAAGCGATGCAAACCAAGGGCCAGGCAACCACATGTGTTGAGACCTGACCAGAGCAAGCAAAGGCAACCAGCAGAGGCCGCCACAAGTGATAGCCAGCCATAGCAGCAACGACCAAGTCCCCGGCCCGCCCAGGATCACCAGCCTGTCGGAGGAGGCCTTCAGGAGCATCAGCGACCTAAGCCAAGGAAGGGCGACAAGGCGGCAGCAAGACAAGGCGAAAGAGTTCAGACCAAGGCCCAAGCCGTCGCGATGGAAGGAGCAGCACGATCCTGACCAGAACACCAATGGCAAGGAACGAAGAGAGGGGGAAGGGGGGGTCCAGGCAGAGGGGCTTCGGCTTCGGGTGGCTTCGAGCAGGGACCTTGGTTGGCACTCCTACAGTGGGGGGGTTGGGTCCGGGTGCCCTGAATCCTTAAAGGGGTGAGGTGCTAGGGAAACCGGCTAGCCCGAAACTGCACGGCAACTCCTTTCTCATCACAACGGCATGAAGATGGGTGTGCTCGAGTTGCCCCCAATCCTGCTACACCCGGCCTATGCCTAGGCAGTGCGATCTACAACCCACGAACCCCACGAGCACACCGTGAAACTCACCCCTCGATCGGGCCCTTTTGGACCTGTCACCAGAACGGTGCAAAACTCGTGTGCGGCATGCGTGTGTGCTGGTTGCTCTGTGCTGGTTGCTGGTTGCTGTGTGCTGTGTGCTGTGGGCTGTGCGTTGTGTGTGTGTGTGTTGTTGCTTTGCTGGCTGTGCTGTGATGCTGCTGCGCTGTGCTGTGTTGCGCCTAGGCACTGACGATCACTCACGGGTCCCATCTCCAGAAACGCCTCGCTCTCTGTGCTGCTCGCTGTGCTGCTCGCCTTGCTCTGCCACGCTTGACCATCATGCTTCTGGCGAGGCGCCCGCACGACCTGAGCGCCACCCACATGTGGCGCTAAGCACTTCCAGCAATGCTCTCCTCGTGAGACTGCCGATGCCCTGTCGAGCGAAGGTGGATCTCAACTCGCTCCACCCGCCATGCCGTCCAGCGATCCTGATCATCCGGCCCTGACGTGGTGCAAGTCCTCCCGGCCTCGTTCAGCAAGTAGCCGAAGTTGTCCGACTCCCTGAACGACATGTCCATCTCCAGCTCGCCGTCTCGGAAGACCAGACAGTCTCCATGGAGAGCCGCCGCCCTCCTTATTGCAGCCTTCGCCTTCGCCATCGCTTTCTTGGCTTTCGGTGCCATCGCAGCCCAATACTAGCCAGGTAAGTGCTGGTTCTCCGCCCAACACACAAGCCAGGTATGTCAAAAAGCCAGCTGCCCAACACTAGCCAGGTAAGTGACGGTTCTCCGCCCAACCCTAGCCAGGTATGTCACCAGCCAGATGCCCAACACCAGCCAGGTAAGTGCTGGTTCTCCACCCAACACACAAGCAAGTCAACAGCCGGCTGCCCAACACTCGCCAGGAATTTGCTGGATCTCCGCCCAACCCTAGCCAGGTATGTCACCAGCCAGATGCCCAACACTAGCCAGGAATTTGCTGGATCTCCGCCCAACACACAAGCCAGGTAAGTCAACGGTCCAGACAAAAAACCATGCAGGCAAAGGCGAGCACGAAAGATCAGCACCTAAGACCTAGGCTGGCCTAGTTGATGCAGGTTCATTCTCAGACCTAACGGATCGATGGGCCATGGAGGAAGCACTAGCTGAATGTTTATCAGACATAAAGGATCGATCGGCAATGTTTTCATGACCCAAGAATTCGGTTCTCAGACCTTTAGGATCGATGGGCCGTGTTTTCAACGTGCAACATCTGTTCCCATGCAATGTCGGGGTCCATGGCATTGGGGCATGTGATTATCAGCTAAAGGATCCATGGGCCATGTTGTCATAGTTTGGCACCGAAACACGCTGAGCACTAGTCCGCAGCACTCACCAACTGATCCTGCACAGCACCGCACTCCAGCAATAAAAACAAATCCCGACAGCCCTACAAACCCAAACCCATCGAAACCCCCATCCGACGCCAGAAGAACAGGCCTGCGCCGCTTCCGCCGTGACGGATGGCTCCATAGGCTCGGCCTGGGAAGCAACACAGACGCGATTAACTTCGCTGCAGAACCAAGCAAACCAAGTCCCAACCCAAAGGACCCGGAACGCCACCCCGAGGCGAAAATGCACAAGGTCCCGACCGCCGCCGACGAAGACAAGTCTGCCTGGCAGGCAAAAGAACGGACAACACCATCCATCACGCCACCCAACCACTCGCCTGGGATGCCGATGCTCTCCTCGCTGCTTCTGCCTCCGAGGAGCAATGTAACAAGTGCGACTTTCAACGATTCCGAGGAACGCGGCCTCCAGCCATTGCTTCTCAGTCGGAGGAGCCTGCCAATGGGACAACTCAGTTTCATGATGCACGAGGCCTGACACTGGAACAGCAGGATGGTGCCTCATGCCCGTGCTCCTGAGCCCACTTGGCCGCCGCCTTCTGCGACCGGAAGCGCTCGAAGCCCAGCTCCCAAGAATCTCGGCTGATGTTCCTACGGATTCTTCGGGGATTGGGACAAGGGGAGTTGCAAAGCACCGGGGCAGAAGACCTGAAGCCGGCCAGGTCACAAATGGCCCTGCCCATTTGTGGCCCACTCATCCGGGTCGACGTCTGTCGCACGATCCATCGCTCCGTCATGTTTTGTCGGGCTGTGCTGCTTGCTTCTATTACCACCCAGTGCCGACATAATGGCTTAAAATCCCCCTATGCCCCCCTATGCCGACATGCTGGCTTACATAAGAAAATACTTATAGTACCACCCAGTGCCGACATACTTGCTTAAAATCCCCCTATGCCCCCTATGCCGACATACTGGCTTACATAAGCAAATACTTATAGTAGCAACCAGCCCCGACATACTGCTTACCTTCTGAAACTGTCTAAGTAGATCGACTGTCCTGTATGCATGAGGAATGCTGTTGAAGTGATTGTGTGCCAGCACTGTCTGAAGGCCTTCCCAGGACGAGGCTCAAAGGCAAAATGCCTACGGATGCACAGGCTCAAGCAGGCGCCCAAGACATGCAAGAAAGACAGTTCTATACTGCATACTGCATGACAGCACAAACTGTAGCTCCCTTTCTCTCTCTCTCTCTCTCTCTCTCTCTTTCTCTTACATTGTATCTATTAAGGATCGAGTATGATTTCCTCGAATTTCCTACCCCCCCCCCCCACACCCCCAAAACCAAGAGGAAGATCCGATCCTCGAATTTCGACTCCCCCCCCCGATCCTCCAATTTAAAGGGGGGGCTATCCCGCAACCATGCGCACATGGCATGCTACAGTGCTACAGAAGTCAAGTATACGAATAAGAGCCAAAAGGTTCCAGGAATGAAGCTTTGTAGGTCATGAACTCACTATGCCATCAGAAACGGAATCGTAGCATCTTGATATGTCAAACACTTATATACACCCGTCGGACCCTTGCGCTCATTGTAAGGAGCCTGCATAAGTGATATCCCCCAAACTTTTCGGAAACTCCCAGATCCCAGCCAAAGAGCTCCATCAGCTGTGGGAGGAGGCCTCGGATCGCATTTACTTGCGATTTCTGCAAAATCCCTCCACTGTCCTATGTTTTCAGGTTTGGAGTTTGGGGGGTACCTCAATACTAAGCCCAAAGACGTACTGGGGGACAGCAGTGCAATCCAGGGGCTATGCCTCTTCGAGGCAAGAGAGAGGGAGGTGTAGACTGAGTTGCTGAGGCTGAACTCAGGCTGTAGCAAAGCTACAAAGCCTACATGCTACAAATTCTGGCACACTACCAGCCATGAGCTACAGCTGGCGACGGAGACACCGTACACTCAAGGACTCAAGGGCCATGATCGAGCGTTTTGCCGCTTGAGCTTCAGGTTCAGCTCATGGGGATTGAGGCTTCACTCAAGCAAGTTGGCGGAACAACCATGGAGTGGTGTATCCGAGGGAATGAATCTCACCTCAACCGCCATCCAGCCTGGAAAGCGGGAACACAATCTAGAGGCCTCAAAATTTAGAATAAAGCGTTGAGGGCACATCCTGCTGTAACTACAGAAGGAGTAGAAGGTAATGTTATTAATTACGAGCAACTCCGACTCCCGACCCATCGATTGCTGCTGGACCGCAAACTGCTAATCAAGGAATCGGCGTGGAAGAAGACTGCTGCATGCACTGCGAAGCTGCGCGGATCTTAACCCTGAAGCTTGAGTCCGAAATGCTCTAGAACTTTAGGACTTAGGGCTACGCAAACAAGCCTCCTTGCAACAGCCAAGCTGCTCAGAAATTTGCTGTCAAATCCATGGAAGAGTGGCAGGGAAACAATAATCAGCTCCTCCGCGACCGCGCAACCGTCGGAAAAAGGTGACTTCGGCTGTTTCGATGTCTCCAAGAAGTTTTGAACAAACTCTGATGCAAACAAACAATTACTAGTACGATCAGCACAATGTTTGGCTACACGTATAAGAACAGCTGGCTATTTCTATCTCTGTTAAGAAGTATTCCTACTATTGTGTTGATCTTCTTCACTAGCTTCATTATATGATGATGAATCTGCTGTTGAATTTTTCTGCTCCTTACTATTACAATTATTATCTTTTCGGATGAGCAAGGCATCGGGCTGCCACGGCTACCCAACCTCCTTCCATTCTTGGAGCTCTTAGGGCTTCTTGGGTTTTGCCTGATAAACCCTAAACCCCTAAACTCTAAACCCCCTAAACTCTGAACCCCTAAACCTCTAAACCCCTAAAACCCTAAACACCTACACCCTAAACCCTAAACCCCTAAACCCCTAAACCCCTAAATGCCTAAACCCTAAACCCTAAACCCCTAAACCTTAAACCCTAAACTCTAAACCCAGAAACTCTAAACCCCAAAACCTCTAAACCCCTAAAACCCAAACCCCCTACACCCTAAACTCTAAACCCCTAAACCCTAAACCCCTAAACCTAAATCCCTAAACCCGAAACCCTTAAACCCTTAAACCCTTCAACCCCTAAGCCCTAAACCCCTAAACCCTAAACACCTACACCCTAAACTCTAAACCCTTAAAACCCAAACCCCTAGACCCCTAAACCCTAAACACCTACACCCTAAACTCTAAACCCTTAAAACCCAAACCCCTAGACCCTAAACCCCTAAACCCCAAACCCCTAAATAATCCCTAAACCCTTCAACCCCTAAGCCCTAAACCCTAAACCCCTAAACCCTAAACACCTACACCCTAAACTCTAAACCCTTAAAACCTAAACCCCTAGACCCCTGAACCCTAAACACCTACACCCTAAACCCTAAACCGCCTAAACCCTAAACCCTTAGACCCTTAAACCCTAAACCCCTAAACCCTTCAACCCCTAAGCCCTAAACCCTAAACCCCTAAACCCTAAACACCTACACCCTCAACTCTAAACCACTAAACCCCAAACCCCTGACCCCTAAACCCTAAACATCCCAAAACCCCTAAACCAAAAACCCTTCGACCCTACACCCCTAAACCCTAAACCCCTAAACTCTAAATCCCTAAACCCCTGAACCCCCAAACCCCTAAACCAAAAACCCC
>CAJNDV010032552.1:159109-208140 GCA_905221635.1 Symbiodinium sp. CCMP2456 | reverse complement strand
CTAAACCCTTACACCCCTAAACCCTAGAGACGAGGTTTAAGGTCCCAGCCTCCTTCCACTGACCCTCGAGAAGAGAAAGCAAGTGCTGGCACTCCTGGCCCTCCTGGAATGGCGTCAGGGGAGGCCTTGAATAATATACGAGTAGGGGCCTCAATGATTAGAATAGGGTGTTGGGGAAAAATTATACTGTAATTATAATCAGGAACCCCCAAAGTGGCAAAGGTAATCATTTAGGCCCCTATATTAGAGAGATTCGGGGTGAAAGGGTTTTGGTCATTTAGGGTTCAGAGAGGTTGGGATTTTTGGAGTTTGAGGGCACCACATTTAGGGGTTGGCACATGAGCTGAGGAAAACCGCAGGTCTCAACAAGATTCAAAGCTTACGGCAAGCCCCCAGCCCCCAAAAACCCTAAAGACCCTAAACACTAAACTCTGAATCCCTGAAACCCGAAGAGATGCAACAGAGAACCTCTACAAATTGTCGGACGTCCTCAGAACTGCTTGGCGACTTTAGGTTTTTGACCTCAGTATGTGGATTTAAGGTTGGTAGGAATTTTGGATTTGAGGCTTCTGGGGATATAGGGTGTCGGCTTTGTCTCAGGGTCAGACAGAGGCCAGGAATGATTTCCGATGGAGGATCACAATGTCGCATAAGGACAAGCAGACGAGGCTGTACCTGCCGCAGGCCCACAGAGGCGGCAGACCTAGACCCTGAGCCAGTGAGGCTTAGGCTTTGAAAGCTAAACCCGCAATCCCGAAACCCCTAAATTCCTAATCCCTAAATCCTTGCACCCCTGAACCCCCAACCCCTAAACCCCAAAATGCCGCCGTGGACAATACACGGACAGCAGCCACGGTCTGCAGGATTCGAGCCAGGTACTGTCCTCGAGCATCTAATCTACCGGGTTTTCAGACAGCAAGAGGACCAGATAGAAAGACAAACGTGGGGGAGGGATACTGAGAGATGGAAAGAGGGTTGGGGTCTAGGGTCCTGTACTCTACGTGAAAGTTCTTGCCTGGGGTTTCGTCATCTACATAGCTCTGGGTGGGACCGCATGAGATGATTTTCCTTATGACAAGTAGAACAAACGGCAAAGGTCCCTGGCTAGCCCTGACATCCACGGGAGCCTCCACTTTCCTGAGACGTTCATCAACATCTCCTCGCCGACGACCTGGACCCGTGAACCCATGGTCTCAGTTTACCCTAACTAAACCCTAAGCCCTAAACCCTGAGGTCTCCCCCAAACCATAAAGCCACTGAACCTCTAAACCCCCAAACCTTAAACCCTCGCCTTGGCAGGGGTTTAGGGTTTAGGTATAAAAACCCCAGCTCTGAAATCCTAAGCCCAAGACTGGGACAAAGCAGAAGCCTGGCAGCGAGCCGCGCCTGGCCCGTGGCGAATCGCCGCACCTGCAAATTCGAGCGGAGGCCGACATGAAGGCCCCTCGGTACACTACATACATGCATACATACATACATGCATGCATGCATACATACATACGTACATACATACATACATACATACATAGATATATATATATATACATATATATATATATGTATGTATGTGGATATTAGAGAACAGCCATCAGATAATACTCCCACTAGTCATTCCGACCGCTATATTTGCCCCATATTATATATAGTGCCAAATCCAAAGCCTGACCCTAAAACCCCAATCCCTCAACCGTCACACCCGAGGAGGCCTCCACACCGTTGATTTGCATGGAGACGCTGCCACGGCGGACCAACACCAAGCCCTCAAACTTCCTGCAAAGGTGTTGGTGGGTTGTGGGTGCAGGGGCTTAGAGGCTCTAGGGCCCTAAACCCTAAACCCTGAACCCCCCCGAAGGCGCTCCAGGGCTCAAGGGCTTTGGGGTTGTGGGCTCTCGGGTTCTAGCCCGAGGCTGGGTCGGGATACTTTAGGGCCTGGGGGGCATCGGAGGTTTGGGCCCTAATTAGGCGTTTAGGGTTCAGTTTGCGCTCCCGGGGTAGGATGTAATTTGGAACCGCCCTAAACCCTAAAAAATTAGGAGTTTAGCGTCAAGCAGCCCGACGCAGATTCGTCCCTTCATCTGTCCTTTTGCCTTGCGTGACGATCAACTCTCCCTCGCAGAAAAGATGCCTGGGGACACGGGCATGAAGCCAGAACACGTTGCAGCATATCGTAATGTCTGATGGTGTATTCTAGTTTATCTGAGAGCATGGTAAAGTATAGTACATACAGATTAGTATAGTACCGTTCAGTATAGTATGGTAAATATAGTAAAGTAAAGTATGGTGCAGTATAGTTTATTATACTATGGTATAGTAAAGCATAGTACAGTAAAGCACAGTTTAACATGGTCTAGTATAGTTTAGTTTAGTTTAGTCTATTTAGTATTGTACAGTATAATAAAAATATATATACATATATAAACACATATAGTATAGTACTGTACCCATACCGTAAAATTGTGCTGTATACTAGGTTATGGCACAATACAACTTAACATTAGTGGTATGGTATGGGAAACTATAGTTTGGCAAAGCATGGCATAGTATGTTACAGTACGGTATAGTAAAGCCTAGTACAGCATAGTATAGTATAGTTTATGAGTAATCGTACAGCCTGGCATAGTGCGGTATAGAATGGTACAGTATAGTATGGTGTAGTATGGTGTAATGTGGTACAGTATGGTGCGGTATGGTATAGTACGGTCTGGTACGGTATAATTATGGTAGCATAAGATATGGTATAGTAGTACAGCAAAGCATGAGATTACAAGCACAACCGCAATCCTGCATCTGAGGCATTTGATCAGCAGACAGCAGGGTGCATGCCGACTTCTGCAGCCGCGAGGCCTTGTTGAGGAGTGTAACCTGAAGGCTGTGCACAGCAGTTTGGCTCTTGATTCTGGATGAACGTCGGCACTCTGGAATGATCAGAACTTGCTTCTCTCAGGCTGTGACACATGTGGCCTGGCAGCCTCACCGCACTGCAGTGCGGTCCTGAGGGCATCTGCGCTGCTCAACGGTTTGACTCACCACTAGTGCATCAACTTTAGTTCGTCAGGGTTAGGAAACAAAGCACGAGGCTGACTGGACTAAATGGGGGGGTCACTCAAACTACCTTCTTTGGTCTCTGTAATGAGGATCCTACTACTCACGCCTATTTCAACTCCCACGTACGTTTTAAGCTCTGACTCAAATCCTGCAGGAAGTTTGGGTTCAAAAGCCAAGATTTGGCAGACATGTCACTGAGGACAGCTTGGTACTAGAATGCATGCCACGAAGAAGCTTCGTCGCCGGCGCCATGCGGAGTGCCGGAGTCTTGAATCCTAAACCCTCAGCCCTAAATTGAGGTATCTACCCACGGGGAATGAACTACGGTACGCAATTGCTCCTAACCGGTGACTTGTGCAGCCGTCTACATGGAAAGGCCGCCAGGCAAAGGCGCTACAATCAATTGCTAGGTCGGCTAGGTGTCAATTTTCAACAAGCCTCAAAATTGCTTGTACTTTGGGCTTCCGAAATTGGCACCCTGCTCCCTGCACCGAGCTTTTCGATCCAAGGTCCAGGCATCAACGGCTTTAGGAAGTCGTTGCTTTTGCCTTTGTGACCTGGGCGTACATACGCAATGGCATGATCAGCAACAAGTGCCCCACCCTCCGCAACGGTGGTACAGTAGGAGTGGATGCGAGTTCTTTCTGCTTCCTGTGGCAGAAGCCCAATGTAGGAGCCTTCTAACAATTAGAATTGGGCTTGGGCGGATACTCGAAGAAGAAGGGATGGCACTGTTAATCTTTCAGGCCTTTGCATTGGTCCCTGCGAGCTCCAGCCGCCTGAGCTTCGAGCTCAGAATCTCCATCAAGGGCTCCAGTCGAGCCTGCCAGCAGATTCAAAGCTTTCCGTTCTTCGGTTTCGGGGTTCAGGATGGTTCCGGGCATTGTAAAAATTTCGCGGCTCAACAATGCTTCATCGACCCAGGGCTTCTGATGCTCAGCAGTTGAGGCTTGACATGCCGCCCTGAAACTTGAGTGTTGCTTGGCGAAAAGCTGGCCAGTGCATGGCAGGAAGGATCTGCATTGCTTGTGGGCATTTGTACTCCACTAAAGATGGATAGTGAATGATAGTTGCATGGATAGATAGATAGATAGATAAATAAGTAAATAGCTGGATGGATAGACGGATAGATAGATAGATAAACGGATCGACAGGAACAGTCACACTGATAGACAGGTGTGTATACAGATAGACAAAGGAGCGTAATGAATGTACAATTCCATAGGGCCTATGAAAGGAGTCATCTTTTCTTGCAGGATCTCAGGATGCAGGCCTAAACCCCAAAACCCCTAACCCCTGAACCGCACCTGCTCCGCCGGCATCTCCTGGACTGCACGCCGCACAGCGCCGGCACGAATGAGGAAGCAACCTCGGGTCAGTCGGCACAAGGTCGACAGTCATGTACCACTAGGAGTGAACATAGGTGGCCGCTGCATCAAATGACAGATGACCTTCAACAATGACAGCAGTAGGGGAGGCAGTAAAAACAGCAACAAGAGCAACGAGCGCAAGGAAGGCGGCCGCAGCCCATGATACTTCTAGGCCCCCGTCATACCCTTGTTCAAGATCGCAATCTGAGTACCTATACTACTAAAGAACCACAAGGGCTCCAACTGGCCGTCGAACCGACACCTGGTCTCAGCGTCGGGACAGCAGGGCAAGCGCACGGAGTTCGGAGGCCCCATGTCCTGACAGAGCTCGAGCTCGCCGCATGATGGCTTGGAGTAAAGGGTCGAGGTCTGTTCCATGCAGGAAGGGGTGGAAAGGTTGAGGCTCGGCCGAACTCTCATTTTCCTGACACTCGTCTTCTGGACAGTCTAGTTCGCAGGTTCCCGGCTAAGTGCACAACCGGCACAACCAGCTGAACAAACATCCCACGCCTTGGTCGTGGCACGAAGGGAAACCTCAGGTCAAATGCTGCTACAGTCTGGCGTCACGGATCCCTGCCCAAGTACTTGCCAAGGTGCTATGCCAGGAGTTGGGACGCGATGACCGCCATGACTGTGCATGCCTTGCACGACTGCAGAAAGCGCTGCCCACAATCAGCCCCTGACAGCAACATTGCTGCCAGCTGCCGGGAAAAGAGACAGAAGTCTGACGAGCGAAATACCTGCCTAGAGCCACCACGTCTGCAAAGCCGAAGGCCTGCATCTCAAAGAAGGCAACACGGCTAAGTCTCCAAGAAAACTGTGCGCGACCAGGGCATGCCTCGTGGCTTTGAGACCGAATCAAGAGCAGTAGGGATCCCCTAAGGCCACCAGAGATTCCTACAAATCGTCGATCTTAAAGATAGGGGTAAGCCTACGTGAAGAGAAGCACGCAAGCTATCGTTGCCTCAGGCAGTTCTTTCGTTTCCTGGTTCTGCACTTTGGAGGATGGCAGCGCCAAGTCACTCCTACCTGCAAGGCTTCGTTGCGGTCGCGCACTTGTCTCGACGACAAAGCCATTCGATGTGATATTGGTTCAGCCCCAAACTTCCTTGCCGACCCATCACCAATCTGGCAAAAGACGCTGCACCCCCGGAAACCGAAAAGGCGAGCAAGTACCAACCTCTATAGAACCCTTATACAAGCCTGCCTGACGCAATCGGCCCTTGCATGCCGCGTCCTGCCTGACCAGAATTCAGCTCCTCCGTAGCGACGCCGTTCACCTCCACACCTTGCGAAAGAGAACATGGTACAGAGGACCGGTTTTAGAGTTTGGGGTTTTGGGGGTTCGGGTGTAGGGGTTGCACAGACACGCATTCATGATGACCCAACCGCAACAAGCGTGGCAACTGCATCAGCCGCATGATTTTCAGGGACAAGTCATCCGTCGCAGCCACAGGCGCAGCCACACAATTCATTTCTCACTTACGATCTCGTCGCGTCATGGCGGCCGGAAAGGGCGCGGTGGCTCCCATCCCAAAAAACAAAGCAAAACTTCCTTTAGCCCACGCTCTGACCACGGAGCTTCACCACGAGAGTAGCAATGAAATCTGGCGAAGCTAAGGCACGGAAGGTGCCGCTGATAACCACAGCTGCAGCTGCCATCTTGCCCTCGGCCGAGGGAGAAGGCGGGCCTACTTGGAGGACCAGGGGACTTGGTGAGTAGAGTTCTAAGTTAGGTACGTTTGAACTATTGGCTGGGTCTGGGTTCGGCGGCGCTACCCCGGCTTGGGTGGAGGAGTGCAGGAAGTCGGGGTTAAGGTTGATCCAGGGACCAGGGTAACTGGACAAGGATCGGATCGGGCTCTCATTTTCGCAGCACTCGACAACAGTGCAGTCCCCTCCGACCCAAGAGAAACCTAACGTGCGTCCCCTGATCACCAAGACCCCCAAAAAAGGAGCCAATCAACAGTCTCAATGTATCATCCGTATGCTGTGATGCTAGGACATAGTATATTCTTTGGCTGAGTCGGAACAACATGTCCCAGTGAATTTTGTGCTACAGATACCAGACAAAAGAGAACACGTTATCATATGCATATAAACACAGTATTGTAAAATTGGAAAATTATATGTGCTATTCCGGTTTTTGTCACTTCAGGTAGCTCCTTAAAGACGGACCCGAATTTCTCCTCGGCGTCTGGCTGAATCGCTGGTGACCCGTTGGCCTTCAACCGAGTGCTGATCACTTGAGGCGTTCTCTCAACTTCGGCCGCCAAGTCGAACCTAACTGAAGCCCCAAAGCCCTAAACCACCAAACCCTGAGCCCTAAACCCTAAACCTTTTAAACCCTGAACCACTAAACCCTAAACCACTAAACCCTAAGCCTGAACCCCCTTTCAGCCCTAGACCTTCGACGACAAGACCCACAAACTCCCTTTTTGAGTCACGGTCTCGGGCCGGCAGGCTTAGTGAAACGGAGCATGGTTTGGATGCACCTCTAAACCCTTAAGCCCTGACCTCAAACCCTTAAACCGAAGAGCCTGAAAGCCCAAACCCTACACCCCGCCCTGACCCCTGGCCCCCCTAAGCTCCTTAAACACCCTAATACCGATACCCTAACCTGTAAAAAACCTTGAACCCCCAAACCCCCAACCCCGAAACCCGAAACCTGCAAACCCCTCAGCAAACCCCTCAGCAAAAAAAAACCCTGGACCGGCAGCCTGGGCCCTTCCGAGCCTCCGGGTCCCCGCAGGTCTCGATACTCGCCTCAGGGTCTTCTTTTGTTGAACGCCTTTTTCCGTTTTGGGCTTCTTTTTTTTTTTGAGACCTCTTTTTCATGCCGCATCTGGTCAGGAATACCATGCTGGTTGAGGTAGTGGCAAGGAGTGTTTGGGGTTTAGGGTTTAGGGTTTAGGGGTCAGCGAGCTTGGCTTGGGCTCAGTAGCTTAGGGTGTTTACCTAAGGGCTCTCTAGGGTTCCATAAGGATGCAATGATGTTTTGCAGGGATGGTGTGAAAGGGGCTGCGTGGAAGTTGAGCCCTAAAAGTTTAGGGGCTGAGGGGCTGAGGGTGGTGGGTCTTGCTTGGAGTTTAGGGTCTTAAGGTCTATATGGGCTCCAGGAGGTCTCGATACTATATGGGATGAGCCACTGGGGAGACTTGCTGAAATCGCTCCAGGGGTCTTGTAAATCTCACCTCGCCTTTTTCGGGTTCTGAAGCTTCACTGGAGCAAGCAAGGGATGCAGTGATCCAGCACTAGGCTTTGGAATCTAAACGGTTCAAGGGTTTAGGGCTCAGCATTCAGAGTCTTGAGGGGTTGGGACTTAATTTAAACTTGCTCCACAGTGCGAGCCGTGGGTGGTTGGTTTTCTTGGGCTCCGGCCACCTCTGAGCAGCACTTGCTCACCAAGGGCAGCCAAGTGGTAGAAGAATGACTGCCCGAAGCACATGGCAATATCCAGAAATGGAAAGGTCAAGTGTACCTCGTTTATATACGTAGTTATTTAGTTCACATCATCATACTTATAGTATACTGTGCCCCCGAATCCAAGCCTGGCTTGCACCTTGTAGCCCTGATAGCCCGCATAGTGTTATAGTATGCCGCCAAAACCCAAGTCTTGTTTACCGCTGCTGTGCCTCGCAGCAGTTCTTGAAGATGCTCAGCGAAGACAAAGCCTTCTCGGGCTTCAGGGGGAGCGGCGCGCTCACGGTGCCCCTGCACCGAAAATCAAAAGCATTCCATGCCAAGTATCGGCATTTTACCTAGAACCTGCATGGCAGTTCTTTGTTTTGCTATCTTGCTTCAAATTCTATTAAGGGATCCTGACAATGCAGACTTTAACCCAAAGCATGGATACACGCGCGTCGAGACTACAGCATAAGGGTGGATTGCTATCTGAGCAGAGGGCCTGGTCGCACTTCGCTGGGGAGCGTCCTCCACCTGCTCGTGGACAGCGTACTGTTGCTGCTTGAGTCAATGCTGCAGGGCTACGCCACAGCGATGAGCCAGCACCCACGCCGCACCGATGAAAAAGCACCCTAAACCTGGCCAACGAAAACCAAATCCCATACCTGAACTCTTGTACTCTAAACCCCAACTCCCTGATGCCTCTGTCTGAATCTGCAGCGCAGGTTTTCGAAGGCTCCGGAGCGACTTTCCTGACCAGAGCGGTTCCATCGTACAGAACACCCCCAACTCTCACTGGTGTTTGAGCAAACATTGGCCACCAACTGATGCCGAGGCGCGGAGCTCGCCCTTAGCGGCAAACCACCAGCGAGGTGATGGAAGTAGCAGTAGCGGTACAAGCAGTAGCAGCAGCAGCAGCAGCAGCAGCAGCAGTAGTAGTAGTAGCAGTAGCAGTAGCAGGAGCAGCAGTAGCAGCAGCAATAGCACTAGCAGTAGTAGCACAAACAGTAGTAGCGGTCCCATTCGGCAACTGTTGCTGGGTGTGCTTTACGAGCGTGTCCTTCTTAAGAGCTACTCGGTGGGTTCAACGGCTTTGGCTCTAGCTTTGCAGGGATGATGCTTTGAACTCTCTAGGTAACGCAAATACATGCGAAATGATTTGACAGTCAACACTACACAACACCCTGAGATAACCGGCAGATTCCACACTGCCCTCGTTCTAAAGCAGAATATTAGGCATTGTAAACATGTCCAGAACAGCCAAGTGCTGGAGTTTCCAACATTCTGGCAGTGTTGACTGTAATTAAAGCGTCGACTGTAGATGGAGTGAGCTGCCGTGCTGTGTGTGTCCTGAGTCCAGGCACCCTAGACGAGGGTGGGTACGCACTGTCGGTTTCCAGTCGCTGGACATGACATTGGTAGGAGTTCAAACAAAGGGGGGAGGGGCGGGAATCACTCAAAGCCGTTTATGAAGTTGTCCATCCACAGTCGCAGCAGCAGTAGTAGTAGTCGTCGTCGTAGCAGCAGTAGCAGTAGCAATAATTACAGCAGCAGTAGTGGTAGCGAGAAGGTGCTTGTGCGGTAGCGCACGTGACGCGAGTCCTCTCGATCCAAACTCTACGAAATAGTAGGGTATGACCGTATGACCCATAGATAATTACAGGGTGTCCACCCTAGGACAGTGGGCGGTCAGATCCACGGGAACAACCAGTAAGAACCATGGCAACAAGAAGAATCAAATACTCAGCAGCACAAAAAACCAGAAAGCCGTCACAAGCTAAACTCAGACGCTCGAATCTGCCGAAGAGCCGGGTTCAGGGATTTTCCCTTGTTGGACACCACGGAGGCAGCCGACGCCCTGACAAAGGTATTGGGCTCGGGGATTCGTTGAAATTAGGGATCCGTTATCTAGAATTCCTCCTGGTGCTGGGGGTTGTATGTTCCCCTAAACCCCAAACCCTGTCATTTTTCAGCAATAATAAGAATAAGAATAGCAATACTAACAAATATATTCAATAGTTCTGACAAATAGCTTAATAAGAACAGTAAAGGAATATAACTATTATAGTTATTATTGTTGTCGTTCTTGCTTTGACTACATCTTTAATTCGTATGTGTTCAGGCTTTCTGGAAACTGCTGAGACAAGCTTCTGACGTTGCTAAGTTCCCATCTCGTCCACAACTCAGAAGTCTGCAGGTGTCAGAATAGAGGCTTCATACTTCTACGCTTTTGTGAGGCTTAGCATTTACATTAATCTAGCTTACGTTCCTTTCGCCGCCAGGTCTCGCTGTCTCATCCCTCCAGCTGTGCATCACCAGAGCATACTGGCACTCCAGATCATCGCAATATGAATCTGACACATAGGAATGCTGCTGTGCTATGCCGAACATCTGCTGGGAGGCCTTCGCGAAGGCCCATCCTGGCACTGTAATCACGGCAAGGTCAAAGAATCAATGAACGCTCTTCCATGCTTCAGCGCTGGTTCGCCTCGCAGAAGGAGCTTGCTCGGCTGACATCGCTGTCGTTGCCTTGGCCGGAAGCAGCAGGCATGAAACTTCCACATCCTCCCACCTCCAGCATCCTTTCGGGATTTCCGTGCCAGGGTGCTCCTTCTCGATAGCTCACGCCCAACGGTCGGGCTCTCGCTCCGAGCCTCGCGCAGTGCTTAGGACTCACCATGACCGTGCTGCTTCGCACTACACAGTACATTCTTGCAGCTTCGGTCCCATTATTGATCCAGATGACCTTTGCTAGGACTGCTAGGATATTCAATTTACCACTATGATCATAACTTCTACCCGTTCATTCATTTCCGACATTATCCCTCTGCTCATGCTTCAGGATGACTCTACGATACTACAGATCCTCTGGCCTCTTTGTCTTTGGCAGCGCTGACCACCCCAGCGAGGCCACCTAACAAAAGTCACTGTGGGCAAGGTCGGCGGAGGGGGCACAATCCGATGGGGTTTAGGCTTGTGTGTTGTAATCAGGGGTTCCACGGATTGAGGGTTCTAAGGGCTTAGGTTTGGAGTTTAGGGAGTTGGGTTTGCATGCCTTGAATGGCCCCATCGTGGAACACGGCCGCAGCTTGCTTCTTCCCCGCCTTCCAGGCAAGAGCAGTGTCAAAGATGGCTAGGTCAACTTCCAACGTGCCAGGGGAATGGTGTAGGGGCCTAACAATTGGAAGGGGGGTCTGGAGGACATAGACAATAATAGTTACACGAGGACGATTATGGGGGAATATTGTTGCTCCCCAAAGTACGTCATGAGAACGCCTGCCGAAGACGTTGTCGCAGCAGCTCTTTCCTCACGGCCTCCTGCGTCGACTGTCTACTTCCACAAAACTGCTCCAGCATGCTCTCTTTCGGTCCTGAGAACGCGAGGCCGCAGGTGAAGCCGGCGAAAGATCCTCTGCATCAGGCATGCGGTGGCGACGTCACCACTGAGTGTGTTCGTACTTGTAGCAGGCTTCAGCTGATGACCAGTGCAATTTCAAGAGGGCCGCGCTTCATCTTGCATGGCTCATTTGCTCGCACCATGGCTTTGCCCGGCAATCGAGCATCTTCCCATCTGCAGTCCACGGGAAGAGAGAGCAACATAGTGTTGAGCTACATAGGCATAGAGGCCATGCAGCATGAAGTCTTGAAACTTTTGCTGGCAGACTGAGTAGAGAAGTGTTTCAAACCTTGACCTTCAACTGCCTAACCCATAAACTACTCGCAGAAGTCCGGCTGCTGTGCATATCCAGAATGCGTGAATGCTAGCTCTGGCTTGTTCTTTGCCGAACTGATCTTTAACATGTAGCTTGAGGTTCCTGCAGGTGCGGAACAGGCTGCATGCAATTCCACCGCTCTAGATATTTGGTTTGGGACGAAATCGTGACACTGCATCAACGAGTTTGCCCACAAAGGGACGCTGCATCTTCTTTGGAACATCTCGTCGCGAATTTGGAGACCCATCGATCAATTAAGCATTAACTGCACATAAACAATAAGTGCATGGCACGAAATCCAAAGACCAGCAGCGTATTGAATACATGCAATAGTGCCGCTCACGAAACCCACAACCCCAAACGAAACAAAACGAGTGTCACGCTCAGCGGGTTTTCTTGTGGCAGAAGCCTCGCTCGAGGCTCAATGTGCAGCAAGACTAGGCCCTCACGCGTGCCATGGACCTCGGATGCTACGCCAATTACAATAACCCCTAAACCCTAAGGCCCTGACATCCAACAACAGAAACCTCAAACCGTCCAGTCTTAACATCACCTCGCCACGCCCCTCTGGCTATGCAAAGACCTGCTGCCTAGCTACATACCCTCACCAGGTTGGCTAACTGCTAGCAGCATACACTGGAAAATCCCAGAGCTCTACAGCAGATTTAGGCGGGTTCTAGTTGCGAGATGATTTGCCTTAACTGCCTGCGCCCCGGGCAGGAAGTGAGGTGCCATCCTGAAAAACTTGCAGCCCAGGCTGCGCCGAAGCTTGGCAAGCAATTCAATGCCTGGCATGCAGACAAGAAACTTTGTCTGACTAAGGTTCTAAGGCACACGAAACTGTACTTATATGAGGACTATAATCAGATTAGTACCTGGCATGACGACGGTCAGGCCTCAATCTTATGAGTACGGCAGGATTCTGCATGCCAACACAAGCTTTCGGTTCACCTGATACTCCGAAACCCAGCTTGGAGCAAGAGGCACCTCGTGGCTGCAAAGACCACCTGGCATCACCATGTCCGTACAGTCAAAGGGCAATGGTGTTTCCGGGGTTTACAGTTTATAAGGGCTTCGGAGTTAGAGGCTTGGGGCTTTAGGGGTTGGCGGTGTAAGGCTTCGACTAGCGGTTGAGGGGTTAAGGGTTCAGGACTAGTTTAAATTTGGAGGTGTGGCCTAAGGTTCCGCAGGCCCGACACCTCGAACTCCCTACCGTCCACACCAAGCCACACTTTAGGGGTTTGTGGTTTAAGAGCTAAGGAAGCCGGAAAACCACACAGCGTGAGAGGGCCTTGCAGAGAACTCAGTGCTGGAGCCAACGCCGCTTGAACGAATCGGCCTGAAGAAGGCGGAATCGGTGACGGATTTCCCTTTTAAGGTCTAGGGTCTTGTGTCTTATTTAGAGTGAGGTTCCAATTCTCTTCTTACTTGGTAATTGAATTGTCTACTATCATCTGTTATTCTAAACCGCTTCACCCTGATAGAGCCAAATCCAGACAAGCCATTGGAAACCTCGAAACCAAAATCTCGCGTCTTGGTTCTTCCAAAGATCGGAGTTCTGATTTATGGCAGTTCCGGCAAGGGGCGCTATACGAAGTACATCGCTCACCTAGAGACTCTAAGTACACACCACAGTAGCTCCCAAACACTATGCTCTGACTGGCTTTGGGACCTAAAGCCCGACCATACGGGCCCTTAGACCCTCGGGGTCAAACAGTACTCATCGGAGTCCATGTTCCTTCACGCTCGATCAAACCATAACACATCCCGGTGTCTTAGAGCCTGGGGTGCTGTGTTCAAAGACCAGATAGAGTCTGAGAGAGCATCGCCCCAGCTTCAATCCTGAATGCGGCTTGGGTTCAAACGTCTTACTATACGAGACAAGGTTTCTGCTGCATAACTGTGATCTGTCAGCTTACACACTGAGCTGAACGATGGCTATTTCCATAATCCGATGGGCCCAGAGGAACTTGTAGTCCCGAAAACCTACACCCTAGGCTTCCGAAGGCCTCATCTTTTCGGACAGCTTCGGAAGTCTGGCTCGAGAGGTACTCCGACCCGGCTGCATAGTCAGTCCAGGTCGTCATCACACTTCGCCGTTTCACGTGGTCCAGAACGAGCAGTTGGTGCAGGGTCAGAGACGACGGCTCTGAAGCTAGTTGAGTCGCAGAGTTCCGCAGTTGGCGCCACTTCGACTTCAGGAGGCGTCCCGAGCCCGTGACGTTGAGCCCGGCGGATCCTTTCAAAAAAGTGGTCAGTTCGGAGAGGTGAGACTCTGTCGGGCTTGAATGGCATATGAGTAGCAAGCATTGCAGGTACACAACTGATGCTTGTCCATTGCCAGAGCCCAGGCCGGCCTTTCTCATACGATCCAACATCCGAACGGCTACTGTGGGCCTAGCCGACAAAAGGTGTGCCTTTGCATAGGCCACGTAGCAGATGTGGTTGGGTTCAACAGCAAAGTTGCTCACAAACTTGTCCCAAATTAAGTCCGCGCGTCTCCAGTTGAGCAGCATGCCCGCTTCATTGATCAAGTTGCCAAGCAGGACTGCATTAGGTGAAGCATCCTCGGAAGCCGAAATCTGATCCAACAGCTCGTCGACTTCGGCGTGCAGCTTGCATCGTTCGAGAAGTGAAAGAAAGCTCGTGTATGCAATAATGCCTATGGTAGCTGGAACTGTCTCCGACCATTCAGCGATCTCCTTCGCCCACTGTAGTGCTGCAGGTCCTACAGCGGCACAAAGATCCCATGCACTGCCAACCGCAGGATTAAAGTCGAATTCAGATGTTGGTGATGGCATGGCATGCCAAATCGACTTACCCAGGCGCAAGCCGTACTTGCTTCTGGTTGCCAACGTGGCCTCAGAAAGCTGTTGATCTTTGAGACATGAGGCTATGGCTGATAAGATGATTCTGGATTGGATGCCAGCCACTTCTATGTTGTAGCGAATTTGGGCTCGGTGCACTTGCAGTAGGGTCTCCCACCAGCGCTTGTACCCGCATCTCTGCATAGCGCAGCCTATCACACTAGCATCCACTTCCCCTTTTCGGATTGCCGCATGCAAACACTGGAGTAAACTCTTCGCTGATCGCGATTCCTTCAGCTTGGCCCTCAAATACCCAAACTTAGGATTTCGTCCACTGCGGGCCTGGGAATGGGCAGAGGGATCTAAAGGCCAGTTGCCAAAATACAGGTCCCGGTCTTGCTTTTTCCGGCCAGTACGGCCCATGAACGTGTCCCGGGGCCTCTGCAGCATCCGCTCGCGCCTCGACTTAGGCACACCTTCCGGCCTTGAGTGACTCTCACGCTTCACTGCAATGGCCCGATGGCGATGGTTCAAGAAGTTGCCACAGGTGAGGGCGGAAGCCATCAACAAGATCAAGCAGAGACCCATGACTTCCCGGGCTGACGGGCGTGCAAGCATGGTTGCAAGCTCGCCAGCCTTCAACAAAGGAACACCTACAAGCCTCGAGAGACATGCTGCCTCCTCTCGAGCCAGTAACTGCGAGGCCCGTGAAAAGAGATTGGACTGGCATGTCACGTAGCTGCACGTTACCGTGGAAAGTTAGATCGCCGTCCAGCATGTTGTCTCGTTTTGTGGCCAGCTGGGTAGCCTTGTCTGAACAGTGGGTGCTTCACACATCCACGTATATGTAAATCACAGTTCGCACAAAGTGCCAAACCTGTCAACTCATCTGGAATGTGAGCGGATCAAGACAAACATGGTCTTGTAGCGTGTATTCTATTTTGATATATTATGGCTGAGATGTTGTATACTCTGTGTAAATATAGATGTATATCTACATCGATTTTAGTCATTATGAATGCTCCAAGAAGGCTATGCCTCAAGTCTCGACCCCTTTGGCTACCTGCGAATAGCTGCAGCAGTGTTGCCACAAAAGACGTCCTGAACCCTAAATACGCCGAAAGTGCTGTTGCCTCCCAGAAGCTTGCTAGAGGAGTCGCAAGCCGCCATTGTATCCATCGCCTGTGACGGCAAAGGGATTCGAGTTTCGGATGCAGTAGAGTTTTCGGGCACATAGGGTAGACCGAGGCTTTATTGACTCTGTTCCGATTTTCAACCGTACTTAATGAGCAACCTGTCAAGCCCTTCAAGCACTTGCATGCTCTATGCCACTACCATTTTCCTGCCAAGCTCAACCTGTTTGCAAGCGAGCTGAGGGTCCCACAATGACAGCATCCAGTGCAGCAGTTGACCTCCGCAGTACATGGCTCTGGCTCAGCGCATGCCGTATCTCCAACCTCGGATGTAGATGTTGTCGGTAGGATCCTTACTGAAGCCCTCCTAGTAAAACGGACATCCGAGCAGTGTGGCATGAGTTGCGTTTCTTTGAGGTCCGGTTGATGTAGAGGCCTTGGTAATTAGAGTAATGAGTAGGCTGCCTTCAAAGGCGAATCTCCCCCTAAACCCGCAGCCCTAAACCTTAAAAGCAGCCCAAAGCCACCGTCCCTGCACACGATCTCGAGCCTAGCCAGAAAGGTCTAAAGATAGCTTTTCATTAACGCGCATCATGCAACTGAAAGGGGCCTTCGGGCATAATCCAAGGTGTATTCTTTAATTGATGGGT
This sequence comes from Symbiodinium sp. CCMP2456, assembly GCA_905221635.1. NCBI lineage: Eukaryota > Dinophyceae > Suessiales > Symbiodiniaceae > Symbiodinium > Symbiodinium sp. CCMP2456. Next base: position 192,017 of record CAJNDV010032552.1, on the reverse strand, counting down.
ATCTGTGAATATGACCTTGTCTAGCACTTCTCGCTCCATCCAAGCGGGACTCGGATGCCTCATCGCATCTAATTATGCAACGGCCCATGCGAGTTGCTGATAGTAGAGGGGCCTTGACCATTCTCAGTGGGGCTTTGGGGTATTTTATAAAATTAGATGAAGGGCCCAAAAGACTAAGACGGCCCCTGTGCGCTGTTTTTCTCATCACCAGGCCTAGGCAGTCATGTCAGGAACGTCTTTCGAGCCCAGTTTATCGTCAGGAGGCTTCGAAGCGGACCAGCCTGTTTTGGGGGGTCAGTAGAACAAGGATCCTACTCTCTGAGGTCTACAGCCTACAGAGAAGGTACTCTCTTGACGTGGGTTCTACGACGTGAGGTCTAAAGACATGGTCCCAAGACGGATCATCCTGCTACTTAATTCTTCAGGTCAGGTCCTAGAGCTTGGGGCGGTTAAAGCCCTACAGGCTAGAAAACCTCTGAAACCCGATGAGCCTGAGCCTTCGGAGGAGATCTCGGGTGAGAAGGCTTCCTCCGGCTCGCTGCTGTCGCTCCCCTCGCTCCCCTCCTTCCGCTCGCTCCGCATCCCGAGGCCCAAGGACTCGTCCGAGCTGCCGCAGTCCTGGGGTCGACAAACCCAAAGCCCTAAACCCCCGGGGTGAACTGCAAGGGTGCAACTGAACGCCCTTCTTGTCCTGCTCCAGTGAAGACTCTGAAGATGAGAAGTCGGGCATGCTCAGAGCAGGTGACGCATCCTCCATCCGTGCTTTGCTCGAGTTTCTGAAGCTGTCCTTATAATCGCGGTAGTCTTTGCAAAAGATGCGGCGAAACTTCTGAAACTGAAACTCATCTTCTTCTCGACGTCCTTCGTCCAAGATGTCCTCAACAACACGTGCCATTTCCCGTGCCTTTCCGTCTTTGCCCATCGCCCTGGCACATTTTCCCCATGCCTGCGCAGCCCGAAGCGTCTCCGGATGGTCGTTGCCTAGAGAGAGGGCCTTGGATCGCCCACGATACACTTGGCTGAAGAGCTTCTCTGCCTCTTCCAGCTGCCCCTTGCGCATCAGAATTTCTCCAAGATCCATTCTCGTGCTCATCGTCTGCGGGTGATTCTCACCTAGCAGTGTGGTCTGGGTGCTTAGTACCTCCTTCGAAAGATTTTCGGCTTCACTCAACTTGTCACACTGCATGAGCACCACTGCCAAATTCGAGCGTGCCATGAGAGTATCTGGGTGCGACAGACCCCATGCTTGTTCGAGCATGGACACAACGTCACGCTGCAAGGACTCAGCTTCACTGTGCTCTCCGTGAATAGACAGTGCCATGGCCAAGTTGTTCATACTAACTCTGGTGAGATGCGTATGGCCGTACATGTCCAGGCGAAGAGCCAATACGATTCTGTGGAGACGAACCGCTGCCTCTGGTTTCAAGAGTCCGGCTAAAGCATTCGCAGAACGCAGTGTATCTGAATGCAACACACCCAGCGCCTGGGCTGTTCCGTAGAGTACTGCCTTGCTAACACGTCTGGCCTCTTCACGATAACCATAGTCAACCATGAGGGATGCCATGTGGCTGACAGCTCGCAAGGTTTCTGGGTGCAGAGGGCCACAAGCAGTTCGAAGACCCATCGCCGCTTCTTTCAAGTGAGACTTGGCATATTCCAGATTCCCAGTAGCCTGATAAAGGCGGCCCAAGAGGGAAGAGGCAGCCAAGGCAGCCTGAGATGTTGCACCACGCGTCTCCACCAGATGATCCACGCGACGTTGGAAGACGGAGATACGGAGGTCTGATTGAACTTGGACGTTTTGGACTCTGCCGTCCTGTCCCTCAAGCCGCACGACCCAAACATCTCGCTTCGGGTGCTGCTGACGGTTCTTGTAATCGCATCCGAGACCTACTCCTTTGGTCGACAAATCCGGCGGCTGCCGACGGTGAATGTCGTATGCTAAGCTCTCGGGGACGAGCAAGGGCAGGCAAAAATCAGCACGTCGCCCCCAGTCCTTCTGCACCTGCTCCACAACACCCTTTGGCGAAGGACTATCTGACCAGGGATCTGTTTCAGAGCCGCCATAGTTGTTGAGCAGAACTCTCAGTTGACTACCGAAAGCCTCTGGCTCGAACTGCGTCGCATATAAACCCAAGCCGAAATGTGCACGACTGTCCTTCAACGATGCGTACACCTCCACCGTGGACTTCCTACTATCGGTTACGTTTGCGAAACACAGCGGGTCCGTGTAATGGTACAAGACTCTGGTAGCCTCGCCTTTGTGCCCATAGGACGTAAGGTCGACCAAATCTGCCCAGCTACAGATTCCGGTGTCTTTGTGTTCGATCACTTCCGTGCTAGCCTCCTCGTACATCCCGGCTTGATACTTGGAGCCATTCTCAAAGATCTTGCCTTTCAGATACTCCTTCTGGAAGTACTCTGACAAGACAGGAACATTCGAAGTCTGACTCCCACCATCGCCATGCCTCAATCCCTCCCTTTTCTCGGGAGTTTTTTGGACCTTCTCGTTCGAGGCGCCGCTTCCCATCCTCTCAACTCGAAGCCGAGATGCAGCGGCCCCCACCGCTGTGAGACCGGGTTTAGGGGGTAGGGTTTAAACCCTAAACCCTAAATTAACTCCCTGCCCCGAAACCCAACAGGCCCAAACGCTGCGCTGTTAAGAGTTCTGCGGGCATGCCTACCTTGAAAGGCATTCTGAAGATCCTGTCCTCACACAAGGACCTTTCAGCCTGTCCACCATCCCAGAACGACTGTGAGTCGATCTTACTCAATGGCTCTTGCAAGCCACATGCCGCAGCTCAAACCTGTGCTTCCAGCATCTGCACACCCCCATCTGCAACGAATCACCCCACAGCACCACCGGCTTTGATCTCCGAAAAGTAAAACCTGCAATCATTCGAGCCACGCAGGGCCGGCACGAAGCGCTTCATCACAGGCAGCAGCAGCAAAAGCATAGTCCGCCTGACGCAGGGGCCCCGCTCAGCTCTGCAACTTGCCACGAAAGCCACGGACTCTGGCCGCGACTCTAAAGGGTGTTTAGAGCTTAGGGTAGAGCAGAAGCCTGATCAAGAAACCTGTTGAACAGCTCTTGTACTCGGATCGATGCAGTGAGGCTTCAACCGGGGTCTGCAGTCTACGTCTTAACCCTGAAACCCTAACACTGAAGCCCCCACAGCCCTAGAACACTGACCACTAACCCTCCGAAAAGCCTGGAACGCTTAAGCAACAAAACCTGTGACCCTACCTACCCCCCCCCCCCCCCCCCNNACGCCTAGAAACCCTAAACCCTAAACCCCTAAACCCAAAATGCCTAGAAACCCTAAACCCTAAAACGCCTAGAGACCCTACACCCCGAAACCCAAAACGCCTAGAAACCCTGAGCCCCAAAGCCCTCGCCACTCCAAAGAAGCCCAGGGCTCCGGGGTCCGGGCCGGCTCTAAAGGTCGGTCCAGGTCCGAGGCGGCCTCTGCCGCCTGGGCCTTCATAAGCGTGGTTGGGTCACGGCTGGGTTTAGGTCTGGACATGAAGTGATATGAATCAGTAGATAGCTATATATACATATTTATATATATATATATATACATATGTATATATATACAGCGAAAAAGAGAGAGAGAGAGAGGGACAGAAGAAAAGAAAGGGAGGGAGAGAACGCGAGCGAAAAACATGTGCTTGTAGGGTTTAGGGCTATGCAACCAGGGTTGTCTAGGACTAGGAGAGAGAAGCATATAGCAGACAGGGCATGGGGGTTTTCACGACTTTGGGCGCAGGGTTTTGTAGGCAATGACACTTACGCCACGCATCATTCTGAGGTCCCGTGCCGGGGCCCAGCCCCTGAAGAGGTCCAGAGCTTGGAGCCACCTTGTAGGGTTTAGGGTCGAGGGATCCAAAGCACCACATTCTTGGGTTCCTCATTCTGAAACCGCTCTCTAAGTCTAGTCCCTTAGAAAATAGGTCTTGTGGCTTAGAGGCAGGGCTTGGAGTTGAGGCTTCGAGGTGATCGACCACGAAACTATGGACCAGCTACAGCCACAAGCTTACATACCAGCAAGAAGAGCCCGGAGAGCACAACCTACGCCTTGATCATACCGGGACCTTCGGTGAAAGAATAATGCTTTGGTTCTGCGTATGACTATGATGAGGAACCTTAAGGAATAGTACTGGCAAGTATGATGCAGGCTTCTACATTATGCCTCAAGCAGAGGGCTTCTGATTGTGATCAAAGGAAGTCTGCTCAAACATGGGGCATTGGGCTCTCAGTGAGCTTCAGACAGATTAGGGGACCCCGATCCACGCCCTGAGTTGTATGTAGCTGAAGATCCCTGTTGCAAGGAACCCCCCAGCAGGGAACCCAAACTCCTCACTTTAGTTTAGAAGTCATCACAAGCAACACACCGTTAAAGACCCTGCAAAGCCATGATGAAAACTTTCTGAGAGCCCTTTGCGAGCCCACGGGTCTCATAGCTGCAACCAGGAGGCTTGGAGACCTTCTGACAGGAGAGAAGAGCGGCCTTACCCAAGTGCGGGGAGAGCAATTTCCGGGTCTGAGCGGAAGGGGATTTCTGGGGTGCTTTCCGGGTCGGAGGTCTGTGTCTTGAGGCTTCAGGGATTCTAGGGCCCAGGCTTCGGGCTGCAGGCTTTGGGGTTGTCGGCTCTGCTTTGAAGCTTTATGAATGGATTGCAAAGCTTGCTGAGGCCCGGGCCGAGTAGCACCTGGAGTCCACCAGACCACTCCTGCTTTGGCAAAACAGTCCAAGTAAGGAAGGAGCCTTTTTTGGCTTGAGGGGCGGACCAAAGGACTGCAAGGTCCCATGGCTTCAGAACCTGGGTTTCGGGAGAGGCAAAGGGTTTAGGCCTTAGGGCTTCGGGGCGTTTCGGAGTTTAGCGAAGGCAAAGGGTAATCCAAGGCAAAGCAGAGCTCCTGACACGGCTTTGGTGCAGTAGACTGGGGCAACGACCATTGCCACAGCCCGTTCCCACTGAGCGGCCTGTGATGTGAGGGAATCTGCTGGACGGCAGAACCGAGCGCCAAATCGACCCCAAAAGTCAAAGCAGGATTCCCTAAGTGTCTCCGAAGGCACCACGCTTTGTAGGCCTAGCAAGCACAAGCTGTGCATTCTGCAGATTCGCGACTGTTGCGCCTTGGCACAGGCACTTACTGCTGATCCCACAGCGATGTTGTCAGCCTGCAAGGTTCACAATAGTCACGAAGAGTTGGTCACAGAGTGCAGCACTCGGCACATGCATCGACAGTCCTCCTCAAGCTCTCGTCGTTGAGACAGTAGGAAGAGAGCGTCTTGCCAAAGGCCTTCCCTGAACAAACGTGCTCAGGTTCGCTGCAGCCACAGTTGTCTGACATGAACGACATGAGCAGCACCAAGAAGCATTGCAGCTTCCTTAGAAGGAAGCTGCTGAAAATGATAAATGCTGGCTCTGTGCCGACCGCTGACTGCTGACTCACGGAAGCACCTGCCTTTCACAGGCGCAGATGGCAGTGTTGTACGACCTCGGGTAGCATGCCCAGGGCGGCAAACCTTGCACAACACCCCGGCATGGGAACAACTCTGCCCTAAACCCTAAACCCTAAACATTGCACATGCAACCTGAGACAGTCGAACCCATGCAATACTTATCAACGTCCTGCAGCTGGCTTCCCGAAGCCCTACACCCTGGCCCTAAGCCCCCTTTTGCACCTTGAGTTGCGAAGGGGGATGATAGGTTTCGAAACCCACAAAAGCCCAAGGCCCTCAAATAGCATCCCCATTTTGATGTTAGGATGTAGGGGTTCGCATTTGTGCTTCAGGATTTACATCCGGTCTTGGGGTTTTGCCGGTTTGGGAGTATCAAAGCTCCCCACAACAGCACACTCTTGCATACAGGGCTTTCTCTTGAATTTACCCTTTGAAGCTCCGAGCTGAGGGGCCGGCACTCCGCTTGGGGAGAGACGGAAGTCAGGCAGCTGCAAGAAGAGAACCAGGGCGAGCTGCCGAAGGATCTTTTGGGTTTTGAGTTCAGGGTTTAGGTTTGGGAGCTTGAAAGGTTTAGAGAACTTCAAAGCATGTGTGGGGTACATATCTTCTCAATTCGGGATTCGGATTCTCGTGCCATTGTCTAGGGTGGAGCATGTCAGTGTGCCGCAACTGGGTGCTATTCGAGTCCCCGGGTCGCCAACACGTCCCGACCCTGCGCTCCTGCCATAAGCCGGCTTTCTCACAGGCGCTCATGGCCTGACGTAGAGCGGACATCAAAGGGAGTGGTTCTAAACTGGGGATCAATCTCAGAAAGAGTTTAATATTGAATTGATACTACAGGTACCACGACCGGGAAATAATGGGCAACAGCACGAAAACTGCCTCTGTCTAAGCATCCTGCGGTATTCCAAGATGGCAGGCCTGACATGGCTGTCAAACTACACGAATCTGCCAGATCCCCAGTCGCGGAAACAAGTGCAAAAGGACTGCCGAGGTCGGCGCTTCCTCCACGCCGCAGCAGGCTCAGAGCAGCCGTCCAACGCCTGGAGCTCAGGGCTGCGGTTGCTGTCAAGGACGAGTGGGTTGCCGGTGGGACCTGGAAGGACAGAAACAGGCTGGAGTTGTTGGACGGGGACGGAGCATCACATTTCGGAGCAGTCTCGGGGTGCATGCAGCGGAGGTTTTGGAAATCTTATACTCTCTGCAGATACATCTACCTCTATATATGATTAATTATGATTTTATGTACTTATGATTCACTGCTTTGAGCCCGGCACGATGCCCGCTCGCAGGCAGCGATTGCGGCCTAGAGGGAGGCCGCGAAGACGAGCTGTTCAGTCTGGAGACTCACTTGGGAGTTTCGGCAAAGTAGCGGGACCCCCGTTAGGGGTCCTTCCTGAAGGATGCTAGTATCTAGGCTCGTCGTTGGAGGAGTGGTACGAGTAGATAGAGCCCAGTCTTTTCTCTGGATAAGGCCGCTGCTGTGACGGCTCCCTCATCACGACCTGGCACAGCAACCGGATGCGGAGGCGGCTGAGCATGAAACCCTCGGCGTCGCCTTTCGGTGCAAAGCGAAGAAGGTGCAAAGCCTCGCGGGGCTCAGCAGTCAGTCAGTCAGTCAGGAGAATCTCACCCTAAACTTAAACCCTGCGGCGCTTTCCGAGCCAGTCCTGTTCCCATTGTGTGGCTCGCTGACAGGCATTGACTACGGCACCTTGGCGAACGAAGCGATCCAGTCAGCAAAGCACCGCACAGATCCGCAGAAGAAGAGTCCAATCAAGCCTAAACCCGAGCTAACATAAAATACTGACAGGTCGGATATATATATATATATATATATGTATGTATGTATGTATGTATGTATGTATGTATGTATGTATGTATGTATGTATGTATGTATGTATGTATATAGGGCCTTGGTGAGGACGGGCAAAGGATTCGACATAGTGGTGTTGATTCCACACACAAACACGTGGATGGAAGCTGCGGGAGTCACAAGTATCTGGGAGATCCTACACTACGGACCTCTAAAGATGGTACCCTAGTTAAGAAAACTTAATATCAGCATCCGATCAATCTACTGCAACTGGTCCCGGAGCAATGTAGGAGCTATGAGGACGACCAGTTCTCAAGCTGGCCTACCTATACGAACTGCTTCACGGTGCTACATTGGAGTTCTAGCATCATAGCATGAGGAAGCACAGAAAATTAGGTTGTTGGGGCTACAATTGAACACTCCCCTACCCTAATTTCCCCTACAGCCCCTAACCCTTGAGGCCTCCCCGGGATCAGAAAATCCCAAAGGCATAATCCTTTACATATAGTAACCTTAGACTTACGCTGTTGATACTCTAGTGAACCCTGAAGATACCCCCTATCATAACCCCCCTAATTACTAAAACCCAACAGGGCCCCTCATACAACCCACCCAAAGAAATATGAGATTTTGTAAAGCCTAAACTCTTATAAACCCTAATTAAACCCTCAACCCTCAACCCTGAACCCTAAACCCTCAACCCTAAACCCTGAACCCTGAACCCTAAACCCTAAACCCTAAACTCTAACAAACCCTAAACCCTGAACCCTAAACCCTAAACCCTAAACCCCAAAACCCGAAGTGGAGCGAGGAGCTGCAGCCAACGTCATCTGCGCGACCCAGCGTGAGGAACATGTGGAGGGCCCAGGCCCATCCTGCTCTCTAGGGCCTTTAAGGTTAAGGGGTTTGCGGTTTGGGGTTTAGGGTTTTGGGGTTTAGGGTTTAGGGGTTTAGGGTTTAGGGTTTTGGGGTTTAGGCTGTAGGGGTTTAGGGTTTTGGGGTTTAGGCTTTAGGGTTTAGGTCTAGGGGTTTACACAGCAGACTTTTTGTATAGGGCTTTCTGGAGATGCTTTTTCAATTCCTACTCAGTGTGTCTAGAGGGGGGCCGGGGTCCATCCAGGTTTCTTGAGTTCTGCTAGGTTTTAGGGATTTTGTGGCTTAGGGTTTAGAGTTTGGGGTATGTCAGGTGTTTTGCTGGGATCTTGGGGTTTCGGGTCATTGGATTACGGCTTGCACGGTCTATAAGGGTTCAGTAAGACTCTGCGTGGGTTCTGAACGATCCCTACAATCAGGGGTCTAGGATCCGCAGACTGGTGCTTCTTCGGATTGAATCTGTACTACTGCTGCGGCAGGACGAAAGTTTGATCCACTCGCAAGCGCATTACAAGCTCCCCTGCCCCCGCAGAATCGTAGCTAGAAAGATGCTCCTGCTTCTCCTCCGGAACAGAAAACCGTAGTCTAGTTTTTGAAACGGCGTCACACATATACCCCGCTCTTCAGGCCACGTAGTTTGAGGTTCTGGGCACTCCCCTACTCAGCAAGGCGTCTCAGTACAGGAATGGTCCACTGGGTCCAAACTCCAGTCCTCCCCATGTACAATACGGATATACATGCCAATGGCAAAGCTTACTGCAAGTTTGACAAAGAGATCAACAACGGACAAAGAAATTATAAGCAACTGGTGACTACGATCTGTTGCACTATCAACTGCCCGATAGAGTTGGGTATAGCAAGCATACCTTATCAAAACAGAAACGATAACGATACCAGCAGCAGATGTTCAGACTGGTGATCTAAAATAATCTCATCTAGACAAGAAGACCTGCCGCATGCTGCTGCAACATTAAACCTTAGCAGTAATGGTACTGCTTGGGTCAGACATCTGCTGCCTTGCTTGCTCATCCGAGTGGCGAGAGGCACGCCCGGTCGCTGTGATTGCGGCATTGCGACCTTGACATCGTGGCAGTTCATTTAACTGAGGAGGAGCGGTTCGCACGAGTCGTGTGCATATCTTGGGTCTCAAGTCTACTGTAAGTGGGGGTTCGTGTTGATGGGTTTAGGGTTGGCTTACAAAACTGGCTGAAGCGCCAGGCTTCCAATGGGCGGGGGCTTTTACAGACAGTCATCCAGAAACACTGTCCTCAACTGGAATGGCAATCGAGGCCCATCCCGCTAGTTGAGTACGCCAGCTTATGCAACCAGGTTGCAAACCTGCACTGTGCGAGCAGAATGCACCTCTCGTTCCTGCAGGACGATGTGCAATCACTTAACATGCACTTGCGTGTCCCCGAGATGCCCAGACACAAATCACACAACATCCCCCCGTCTGATGGATGAAATCAATGTCATGCTTCTACGCTTCGTTTATTGCCTGCAGAAACAGCATGAACTTAAAGCCAGGTGTACCCCGCCAATATGGGGGCCTCAATAACTAGCAAAGTTATGTGGGGCATCATACACTGTAACTGCTTCGGGACTCCGACCAAAACGGTGCCGGTCCTGTTTCAGAGCATGCAAGTCGAGAATTTGGTCCAGCAAAGAGATCGCCCGTTCCCAGTGAGATCCTGCAGCGGCATGGCTAAAATACTGTGAAGCCGTCGGATGCCTCCATGCGCCGGTCCTTCGGCGCAGGCATTGATGGCTGCCCCCATGGAGACGGGGTCAGCGGACTGCACGAGCAAAGCGAAGCTGCCACAAAAAAGTCCGCAACAGGAGCAAGGCCAGAGAATCTGAGAATCTACGGCAGAAGCCTGGAACTGACGACACACTCAGGGCCCCGAAGGAGGCGGTCAGACAAGCTGGGTCGAAGCTCGAGGCCTCCAGCTCTGACTCGAAGATGCCATACAAGAAGAGGGCCTGCACATAACAATAAGAACAATAATTATAGTGCAATCCATAATGATTACTGCATTTTTCGATGGTTCAAGACTGAACGGAAACACCGCTCGGAAGAAGTTTTCACTAATTCAGGAGACCCTCAGAACGATGTCGTTGCGATGCTCCAGCTTTAGCACCTGTGGACATGATTTTGCTTTGAATATGCACAACTCTGAACCGATATTGCCCCAGGATCCGTGCCAAGCGCAATCTGCTACTCGAAGTGGTGATGCTCTATCTGTGAACCATTTGTCTGAGTTCACCGACTGCTTCCACGGATGTCGTCTGAGTACAGCAAGTCCAGAGCTCTCAGCACTGACTGCTGTCGGGTGACAAGGATTGATGCTTCGCCCAAAACTCTTTGGCATCACATATCGTCATACTAGGGTTCTGCATGCTCGGGAACCCGAGCAAGACTTTCTCAAAAGGCCTGCTGCCAGCGATCCGCACGGACGAGTGCTGCAATGGCTGCACTGCATCCGACTTCGTTTGGCCTAACAGACTTTGGGTTGTTAGACTGGCTGTAGACGCTCTCCAGAAACTCCCAACTACATTGCATTAAGAGGCTTTCGGGTTTAGGTGTTAGGGTTCAGGGCTTAAGCGGTATGCGATTCTTATCGCGAGGTTGTGAAGCCACCAGGATAATGTAGCAACACCGAGCACCCGGCAGACCCAGGCCAGTGTCCTTCAAAAAGCTCAAGATGCACAGAGTCTCCTGCTCAGAATGCAACGGGGGCGGGCGGGGTGGTAGTGCGTCAGCGTTCCTGGCAAGAGCCGCCTAAGCCCAAGGCCCTGAATCCTTCGTGTACCCCCATTTTGGCAAAAAACTTCCTGGCAAGGCTGGTCGCAACCACCATACCTACCGAGTCGGAGGCCTGCCATCTGGCTCCAGCAGCACATGCTCCAAGGCCTTGAACACGGGAGGCAATGCTTAGCTGTTTCGGAACTCCGAGAGACAATCAGGAAGTCCACTTAACTGCACAGAACGACCAACGCACGAGTCTGTGGGTTGGGAAGCCGGCGCCTGCAGAGAGAGCGCGGACATCCAGGCTCTGCCTGCAAGCGGCTAGGGGTGCTTAGGATCTCTAGAGGTTTAGAGCTCCAAGTGATATGAATTGAGGACACAACCAACCCTGCAAATCCCTTACCGTAACATGAAGACTTGCAAGGGCAGGTGGCCGTTGCGTCTTCGGGTTGGCGTATGCAACCCCATGACACGTTCAGACTACTGCACACTGTACACCACCCTGCAATGCAACAATCGGCTGAGTCCGCTGAAACAAGTCCATAAACCAGGCATCTGCAGCTGGAGAGCTGGACACGCTCTTTTAACGTTGAAGGCACACTTCCGTCGGGTTGATGTTCGAATCCCAGGGCATACCCCACAGGTTGATCTACATTTGTTGCGCTTGGAGGAGCTTTGACTTTGATCCATATAAGGTCAACGCTCTGTGCTACGTGAGCTGCAATTCTTGCAGCAACCGCCCGTGGGATCTAGGCTCTAAGTAATCGGAGGCCCGCTGTAGCAGCGGGATTACTGCTGTGGCTCACGCCGCCATGCCATGCCATGCCATCGATTGCACTGCGGAGGCGCAACTGTAACACACACACACAAACACAATTAGAGCTTGGTGCTTTGAGAAGCTTGGCCTGACGTTAGAAGCCTTTCGTTGCTGTTCGGACATCATCTTAGCGCATTGTGGGCGCGTGCAATCAGAGCCCTGGCATGGACTCCCCCAAAACTAAAACCAATCACTGCGAAGCAGCGTGCATAGGTCAGGGTTGTCGCTGTATTGTCATATGATGTCATACGGGAACATGCTCGAGCACCATACTATTGCAAAGGCCAACTTTGCACAAGCACCCGGTCACGTCCATGGAGGACCACGTCTCAGCCAGATTTCGAAGCCTGCGCAGGGCAGAAAAGTATCGAAAATTGCACAAGACAGCCGTGAAGCAGTGAAGCAGCCGTTTCCTAAACCCTAAACCCTAAATGTTTAAACTAAACGGTCGGAAATGGCACCACCACATCCTTGAAAAATGCCTCCTCCAGGCCTTAAGCTTCACAAAGCCCCGCTGCAGATCGTAGCTCAGATCGCTCGTCACGTACCTGCGGAGGGACGTCGAATCTGTGGGTTTTAAGGGCTGCAGATTTCTTCTCGACCGGGTTCCGCCGCACTTCCCAGCATGAAGTGGATAGGAGACGGGTCACGTTCGAGTCTCTCCTTCTGCTGTGGTGTACTTGAGCCGGCCGAGGACCTGCAAGAAGCGAAGCTCCAGACATCACTTCGAACTAACAATTGCCAAGATGTCAGGTGCAGTCTTGATAATGACACGGTTGTGCTATGATATGTTATATCATACTACAGTAATGGTTATGTAGTACCTACAATACAACAGTATATTAGATATTACAAGATATTTCAATATTATTACATTCAGTCTCTGTGCCCTGTCCCCAGTGCTAGGTGGGGCTGCTTCGCCTCGCTGACCCTCTTGCCACTGACCTGATCAAGCAGAAGAGGGTTTCGGGTTTTGTTCCTGTCCTTTTGGCCGAATGGGCGGGGTTTGGGGAGGGTATAGTTACTGATCCTAAAACCTGAACTTGCCTCAAACCTATATCTTTCGTTGTACTCCGTCCTGCAGTTCGCCCGAAATTCGCACAAGTGTTGCAGTGCTGCGGCCACGGTGCTCGCCCACAACGTCTGGCGACATAGGGCGTAATTCGTGCGTTGTTCGCCTCGCAGGGCAGCCATTCAGACCCCAAAAAACTCCCTGAACAGCCTCACAGCCTGTATTTCAAAGCCTGTGCAAAGTTGGAAAATCTGAACACGCTCAGCGCCCGCTCCTCCTTGCTCTTTTCTGTCTGCAGGATGACGGCATTGCTCGGATGATGCGCCTCTCAAGCTTCCAGGGCTCTGCTTTGCAAGTAAGTAAGGCCTGGATCTTCAGGCGTTAGTTTGTTTAGAAAGCAGGCGTCTAGAAGGCTTCGGAGCTGCATGTTCAGTCAAAGGACCTCAACGCACCTATTAACCCCTGTCTACGTTGCAGATGGCTGATGGTGCCAGGCCCGATCGCTTTTGTGGGCCGATGCTGAGAGAACGCTCCTTCGGACGTTGTATGACGTTGTCGTCGTTGTTGGCGTTGCTCTTGCTACTGATACTGCTACTGCTGCTGCTGCTGCTGCTGCTGCTGCTGCTGCTGCTGCTGCTGCTGCTGCTGCTAGTTGAATCTTCGAAAACCCTTCGGAGTAGGTATCGCGATATAGAATGGCTGCAATGTGACTTGTTGAGTCTACCAATCGGACTTGTGTAAATGTGGAGTCAGAAGTTCTTGTCGTGCCTTCGGCCGCGCCACCTTCGTCTTCTTCGCCACAGCCTGAACAACTGGAAATGCATGTATGCATGCACGTGTGCGCTTGCATGTGTGCATGGTAGGGCAGGCAACATACACACATACACATACACACACACACACATACTCACATACATACGTACATGCAATACATACATACGTCGTACGTACATACATTGACACATACGTACATGCATACGTACGTGCATAGCATGCATGCATGCATGCATGCATGCATGCGTGCTTGCCTGCTTACTTGCTGACTCACTTACAAGCGATTACATGCATACACGCATTCGTCTATCTACCTACCTACCTACCTACCTCCTACCACCTATCTATCTAATTATCTGTCCATCTACTCGATTTGGCTTTGTTCCAAGTGTTGTTCTCGTTCTTTGGCTACAGTACCTGGACCTCGAGGTCTGCACACGGCAGAAGCACCCCCCGGCCTTGGTCTTGCCCGGCTTGCCCGCGCCTGGCCTTTGGCTCGGCTTCCTGCAACCGGGTCTCAAGCGCTGTCTCGATATCACCCAGGGAGCCCACCCCGATATTGAGGAAATACACATAACTATAAACAACAAAGGAAAGAGTACATGAATGCACATTAGGACCTTGGCCTGAATGTTTGCATGGCTTCTTTTTCTATGATCTCGAGAAGCTTCTCTCAAGCAAGGAATACACCATAAAGTGTACAGCAGACATAGAGGTTTCGAACGGCATTGTTCACAAAAAGCCTCAATCACGGCTCCCCATGCCCTCTGTGAATTCTTCTGCGATGAATTCAGTAAGTAAGAGGCGGGCCTCTTTTCATGGTGCTTGCCTTCGGCATCATCATCTGCCGGCCAGCTCATTATAACCTTGTGCTGCCGGGGCGCTAAGTACTACGGAATTCATGACACAAGAAACCAAGCACAAAACGAGTTCCTTTGGCTGACCTCTCACCGCCACGTGCTGCTAGCATTCAAGAGCGATGGGCCTCGTTGGTGCGCTTGGGGTTGAATCGTAGGGCCCGCGGCCTCAGAGCAGTCGAACATGTTCTGCTAGTCCTGCGGCGTCACAGCTGCAGCACCCGGGTGCAAGGCCATTTGTCCATAAGTATGCCGATGTTGCGCTGCTCCTGCAGCGGCCGACATTGCCTTCGAAAGCAGGTATTCCGCAGAAGCCACCCGCTCCTCCTTGCCCTTCTTGTCCCGGTTCGAGCACGCACCGCCACTGTTCGAGTAGTGCTTGACCGTCAGGGTCATGCGGTTGCAGCGCATGACCTCGAGTCACGAGTCAATTGAAAGCTTCAATAAATCAAACCCTAAACTTTGCCCAACTCAACCCACACCACACGACAACAATCATATAAATCCTGAACCCTAAACCTCTAAATCCCGATAATACTGGGCACTGACTCAAACCTTTGGCATCCTAAACCATAAACCCTAAAGACCTTAACCTGTACCTCTAAATCCCAAACGCTCCGCACGCTCTCGAGGGCCCCTTGGGGCCGACGCGCCCCCGTGAGCTCGGATGTGTGAGCAAGTGAAGTCCTTGGTGCGCTTACTTTTTGTTGCCGACTCCACCTGTTGAAGCTCGTCGTGAATTGTTTTAAATTTGAACAATTCATAAGGTTGCTACTATGCCAAATTGCCAAATACAGGGGTTGTAGAAAAGGTTGCAAAAGTCTTTGCAGGTGCTGGGCAATCCTACATCGTAAACCGCTAAGGCTACCAAGGTTTGGCCAGGCGAAGCGTTGGAGGGCTTGTTTTTGCTGAACACGGGTTGGCCAAAGGCCTTTTCGAAAGACTTGGCTGAGGGCATGCACTGCAAACTGTAATTCCCCAGCAGCTTGAAATCGGAGTTCCCGAAAAGCTTGAGGCAAAACGAAGCCTGTTCAGGAGTGCCAAGCCGCAGGAGGACAAGCATGACCAGAGGATCAGAGAATCAGGAGGACACCGGAGAATGCCCAAGATAACAGGAGGATCACATGATAGAGGGGACCAGGGCGCTACGGCCAAACCCAAGGTTGGCCAAGCCTGTAAAACTCAGTGGGCCCAAGCCCAAACCCAGACTCCGAAATGTTAGACCCTAGTCCACCACTGATGCCAATTCAGCCCATTCTTCAGCAAAGGACATAATCTTCCTTCAGGTTCAAGTTCTCGTCGAAGCGAACCTGGCATGGTCGGAGAAGGAGACAGCAAGATTCAAACAAGCCCACAACCTTCAAACCTTGCGAATGCAAACGTAGGGCAGACCGTGACGGCTATATGCCGCAGAAAGCGAAGCTTTGTACGACTGCTTGGTTTGCAAGCTTGGCATGGTAGTATGCTGTGCTTTACTTACGGCTACATGATGCTGTGCAATGATGGAGTGATATTGCATTCTACTGCATGTTCGAGATATTGTAGCCTGCTGATGTCCGCAATGGTTACTGAGTATTGAATGAGGCTATGCTGCATCTTGCTGTGACGGGCCGAACTTGTTGTTCAGGGACACGAGGCGTTGCTCACTCCGCCCCGCTGCTCCCCTCCGATCAACTCCTCCACACACCCTCCTATGTACTATGTACGTTCGGCAAGACTAACTAGCACATGTGACTAACCTCTGTCACACATGCACAAGACTGCCAAGTATCTTGCATAGAGTGAACATTTGCGAACCGTATGTGCGTATTCATGTCTGTTTACAGAGAGAAAAAGATTACACCATGTGTATGTGAACTTACATCCGCACATAGCTCTGTGTGTTGTGTGTGTATAAGTTCTGTTCATATGCCGGCCTGCACTGTACGCATGTCTAGTTTAAGCGCACGCAGGTGTTTGTATAGACAAAGTATCAGCAAAGGACAGCAACCTAAGGCGCCCTCCTAGTTACATTCTTGCTCAGGAGGCCTTCGAACCGGTGTCAACCACGAAGAAGTCACCTCACTGCCACATGCTACATGAACTGTCTAGGGGTGTGGTCTGTTCCTTATCGTTCGGTTGAGATTATGATTGAGAAGAAAGGTTGATTTTGATGGCAGGCGGTACCAATGCGACATAACTGGGTTTTGGGGGTGTGGACTTCAATGCGATGTTCAGACGCAGCCCTTTTCAAGCCCTTTGAGGTCCCACAAGCAGGTCGCTGTTGACTGGGACTGACATCTCGCCCTTCGTGCCCTTGACCATTTTCATGCAGTCAGGAGAAGGATGATGGTGTGATCGACTGGTGCGTGTATGGGTTGACGCAGCCAAGAGTAAATCACCCACGACTCCCATCTTTGCAACGCGACGCCGCAGCTGTCGCAGAGTACGCAGCCATGCACAGACCTTCATATTTTCACTTCCTGTCAATCATCTTGATCCAAGACTGCGGAGAAGTAGTGCTTAAGCGCTTCCTCTGCTGCGGCGGGGAGTGTAGACCGGTGTGACTGTGAAGAGGTTGTCGCTAGCCTGCTTTCGGCGGCACCCAACAACAGTCGGAATTGCAGTTCTGTATTCGTGATACGGGCAATATTCTCGAAGCCTGAAGTGTACTTGTCCCTCTGCTTGTCCGAAAGGTTGCTCAAATCTTGTTGCAGCTCGCGTCCGAAATAACGCGAGCTCTTCCAATTCCGGAGCTCGTCAAGCATTATTTGAAAAAAACGAAACGACACCACTGTCGTGAATCTCGCGAGTTGTTCCTCAAGCTCCTCATCCGTACCTTGGAATCTCGCGAGTTGATGCAAAAGCTGCTCGTCATCCGTAGCTTGCACTTGCCATGTGTAGTCTTCAGGGACTCTCAACAAGGTGTCGCGGTCCATGCGGTCCTTTACGTTTGGCCACAGTCGCCAGGCAATGGCATCAAGGAGGAGCCCTTTGGGACGGTCATATTTGCAATACCTCTTTATCGCAATTAGAGCATTTTTCGCAGCAGGGAATTCATCCAAGCAAGCATTGATCTTCTTTGAATTGCTGTAGAAATTCGACCCTCCGCGAAGTGCGGGAAACTCTTCTGGCCGCTCCCTCCACAGAACAAGATCGACGTTCATCACACCTACTACTGCATCCAAGGAAAACTTGATAGCAATACTCCCGATGGTCAAGTTTGTGATGAAGGGCTGCTGCTCAAGCTTCTGTGCGACGCGTAACTTGTCAGTCTCCGTGAAAGGCTCATAAGCTCGAGCCGTGCCCGGTCGCCTCGAGACCTGAAAGTCCAAATCACCGTAGCCATCCAAGCAAGACGTCCCACGCACTTGAGATCCCACAAGTTCGAGAACAATGTCGCCGCCGAGAGCATCCGAGCACCAGAGCTCCAAAACCTCCAGGAACCATCGAAAAAGTCCAGCGGTCGTACCCAGAGGGGGAATCAAGGCAACAAAGTCTGTCAGAATGTCCGCGGAGAAATTCCGCAGCGTTTCATCTCTCAGCTTCGGAGACTTCTTCCAATTCCGGGAACATTTCGCACGCAGAATCGCTACCTTCGACCAAGAAGCCATCCATTGCTCTTGACTTGGCCGCGGAGGAGGTACGAGACCTCGAAGGCGCAAGACTTTTTCTTTCCAATCAGGAGCTGTTAGCAAGTAAATGAAGGACCAAGAGGTGGTAGCCGGTACACACAGAAGCGCCAATCCAGCGCCAGCCAAATGTGTCCGCTTCTTCACAGGCATCGCTCGATTCACAACCCAATCCCAATCTGTAAGGTTTCGGACTTCCGAGTCTGGCAACGCTTCGGACTGCGCAGCACGAACCGAAACCCCACACCGCGATTCTCAAACCCTCGATCAACCAGGTTGAAAACACTGTCGCGAACGTTCGGCACCCAGAGCCTCCCCAGAATGCAGCCCCCATCCCCGTCCATCAGCATCGTCCCGCCGCGAAAGTTCAAGTTCGACGTTAACGCAGAGCCTCCCAGCATCCCCGTCCACGGCAGCGCCCCGTGCCTTCCAGCGTCCCCGGTACCCCGTCCAACGACTCCGACCCAGTCCACACGATGCCGTGCAGACGCTTGGGGTTTTGAGGGGAAGAAAACGAAACCTAAAACCCCTAGTGCCTATCAGTTTTTGCTGCCACATCGCCAAGGATGAAGTGCTTCGTTCCGAACTCCTCACCGGCCATGGTGCGAGAACAGCTGCCTGCCAAGCACTGGAGAGCTGATCTTCGGATCTGTCGGACTCTAGGGGTGTGTGCTTCCTGGAGTTTGGGTCAAGATTCTCTTGGGGGTCTGTAGGCTTCGTGCAGGATTCAAAGCGGTACTTGCGCCTTCAAGAGCCTGCCCTTTTGGGGCTCGATGAGTTGATCATCATCATCATCACCATCATGGCTTATTGCTATTACTCTCATGTTTGTGGTTGTTGGGTGTTGCTGCTGTATATACATACACATATACATATACATATACATCTACATAAACATATACATAGACACATACATATACATCTATACATACATGTACATGAGCATATACAAAACACACACATAAACATATTCATATATGAAAACATAGGTGTGTCTTATCGTGTTGCGCATAGTATGTATATGCGATATTACATATTCTATCGTATACAACAGGGACGTACTCAACATCCCTTCGCTCGGCCCACCGGCCTAGCATGTAGACCTTGGCGAGAGCAGAGAGTTGCTAGTGTTTTTGGTACAAGTCCTGTGGGTTTTGGGTATGTCAGGGCCTGAGAACTTCGTCGGAGTATGGCGTATGGAAAGAGAGCCGTATGGCGAGCCACTTATTGCGCCATCTACCAAGTCCTGTTGATCCTCCAAGTAGCGCTTGGAAACACTGTAACAGCCCTAGATCCAAGAAGAGTTCAGTTTGAAGCCAGGTCTCGTACGGAACGTGCAACATGCACGTCTGATTCTAGGCCGGTACCCAGTACTGTGCAGTAGTGCTTGCTGCAGTTCAGTTCAGATTGCACGCTGCGTAGCAGATCTTCTCCAGATGTACCTTCACATGGAGCTTTCTTACAGCTTTTGATATAAACCTATTTATATGTATATACATATATACATATATACATATATACATATATACATATATACATATATACATACATGCATATGTACATATACATATGTGTATATACATATATATCATATTTGCATTTATAAATATGTATATTTGTACATATATCATATATTCATATCTACCTTCCTTGCGTGCATACCGGTTTCAGGTGCTTGTTCGGTCCATGCTGCCGCGTGGCCCCTCCCAGCTTTGGCTTCGGGTTCGGAGCTCCTGCATGGCAGAGGATTTCAGTCGTAATAACAAAGGACAGGCGATTCTGTGAGGGATTCTAGGGCTTTGCATTAGAGGTCTAGGGTTTGGGGCTCGTGGTGGCTACAAGTTGAGACATCGAGGGTCTGGGGTTCAAGGTTTAAGACTTGGGGTTTGATGTCTAGAAATCACTGTTTCGGGAGTTAAATTGGTCGGGAAGAGCGGGATCAACTTTGGAAGTGCAGGTTCTTGACTCACGAGCAGCTACGAGTCTACGATGCCGGTCCTGCGATGTGAGGAGCTGATAATGACATACAGCGTAGAATAAGCGATGGTCCTCCAACCCATTGAACACTGCTCTGTGGTCAGCCAGAACCCATCCCATACAGGCATATTGTTGCATCCATGCCAAGTCATGTCAGTAAACAACGGCTGCTAGCATCTCTCAGTACACGACGTGTCGTTTTTCAATTTGCACGACTACTACAAGAATCGTTAGTACCGGCATACTCTGTTCGTAGACGAAACTGCTGCGACTAAGCGTGCTGAGAGTTTGAATGCACGTCATGCAAGTATGAAAGCAGTCTTCCCATGCAAAATGTCGATCTCATCTGGTTCCGTGGATGCATGACCCCGCATGGCCTCTCATCTTTGCGACGATGAACTGGGCGGCGGTGAGCGGAGACAGCAGATACCGCCTGTCAAAGCGGTAAGTGTTCTTGTCAAGTCAGCCTGACTGCTCGAACACCATAAAGAAGGCAGAGCGGTGAACTGCACGCGGAAAGTCAAAATTGCTCCATCAATGCTTCTGGCGGCGCTTCGCTTTCGCCCAGGCTGCATTGCACAGTGCCTCACAGCTGTAAGCTCAGGATTCAGTACGGCTTACCGCATGATCGTGAACGTTGCTTCAAAGTGGCATCATCTCTGCTGGCAGCTCGCTTGCCGTGTCGATACCTGGAATTTGAATACATACCTCTTCTGCCAAGCAGTGCTGCCCCCCAACCGGATCTTCAGAAATGACTGCTGTAGATTGCCAAAGCCAGGGCGCTCCCACGCGGAAATGTCGTCAGAAGCCTCCACCCCGAACAGTCCAGCCCCAGAGAGAGTGCGGCTAAGCTTAAGATGATGCAGATTCTGCAGAAACAGAGTAAGTCAGCTTGTGACAAAACTTGGAAGCATGGATGGAGAGCCGCGTTTTGCTCTGCGTCTGACGCGCCTGGACGCAAATCTTTCCCAGTAGATTTGCATCCTGATCAGCAACCGAGGGCAGCACCTAGATGCCCCCAAATACAACGCTCTATGCCCGGATAACACAATAACAATGAGATTCTTCGGTGCAGTGTCTTCACAAAGGAAGAAACCATCACAGATGGTCTTTGCATACCTGATCTTACGATGATACCCTTTGGTTTTGGCTGGTCTTCTAAACTGCATGCCCGGTTTGAGTCCCGAAGAGAATACAACACCGAACTCTCATTAACTGGGTGGTTGTCAAAATTATGGTCCCTTTTTGGGTCCTTATTATAATACGGCACCTACTATTTAGGGTACCCCAAAAGGGACCCTAATTTTGACAACTACCCAATTATGAGACAGGAGCCACAAGTGTGCTCTGACGGGACAATGTAGGCTTGAAACTTCGGGCGGTGCGCGTTTTCTCTACACTGACTATTATTCTCAGAGGCATGTCTGCGCTGTCTTGACGTTTGCTGGCAGTATGGGTTCAAAGCCCATCTTTTCCTTCCTTATAATCCAGGCTTCCCCAAACCTGAGCACTGTCTTGACTTTTGCTGGCGGGCATGGGTTCAAAGCCCATTGTTTAGACAAAGTTGGAGGCGCCAGAACGAAATCAGCCTTCCCCCCAACCCCCCCCCTTCCCTGAGTAAAGTTAAGTAAAGTCCGATCCTGGCAGCGCCTAGAATCCACAGCAAAAGCCTCCAAACCGCAAAACCTGCACAAAAGCGCAGAGTAACTTACCTAGGTGTCAGGCCCCTCTAATTCAGCCAGTGCTCCTTCAGAGCCTTGTTCCGCGAAGGGCAGAGGCGCCCGCCTGCTAAGGGGTTCAGGGTTTAGGATTTAGGGCCTCGGGCTGTAGGGTTTAACGGTTTCGGGGTTTGGGGAAGGTGTTCAGGCTTAAGGGTTGAGGGCTTAGGGTTTGTGCTTGAGGCTTCATTGGGGCAGCGCCTGAACTACCCTGAACCTATAGCATACTATAGCCCAAATCATAGATAGGGGACAAACATCGAAGTGCTTGGGGCCGGTGCTGCACTGCCCTTTCCTGCTCAAATGCTATCCTGCCTGCAATCCACATGCATTGTGCATACTGTACTCTGGGTTACTTTTACCTGCAACAGTCTGACATGCAAACACAACTGAAACAGAAATAGTGACCATGACTGAACCGTAGTCAGCATACTGGTAAAAAACAACATGAACAATAACAACAGTAAGAGTCATTTGATCGACAGCACGGCGATCAAGGCATACACTATGATAGGAATGACTTGGAATGGCTGAAACTCCGCTGTCATCCCACCCAGCTCCACCTTCGACTGCCTGCAGGCCAAGTTTGCGGTACTCCTTTCAAGACAAGGTTCTGTAACACAGGTTTCTGCAACGGTTCCTATGAGGTTCTACATGGCTTCATAGGTCAGGGTCTAGGGCGTGAGTTCTATCAGGCTTCATGGGTTCGGGCCGAAGACAATCCTGCGGAGGCCACTTGTCGGCGTGGCGTGGCATTGCTTTATGCAGTCGGTCCCATGGTGCTGCAACTGGAGCAGTGCAAAGGGTGCTCAGGCGTGATTGTAGTTCAGAGCTTATGTGATTGAAATTGTGGCTTGAAGTTTCGAGATTTTGGATCTAGGGATCTCCGAAGCGCAGGGTCCTTGACGCTGTCAGAATCCACGTACCAAGTCGGCACCCTTGGCTGTGAAAACTGGTTCCGACATGCTCTGACTTCTGAGCGCCACTTCGTGCATCTGAGCATCACTCCTGCCTCGTCAAACTGGCACTGCACCTTGAAGATGTCCTGGACACCTTCGACCTAAATTTCTTGCAAAGGCGTACAGCCGAACGCGATCTGAGCGGCCCCCGTTCCGAGCGTCTGCGCTGTCGACGCGCGGCGAGCTGAGACCACGCAGAAGTGGAACTCCGACGCTTTTGGGATGCCTTCGGCAACTTTGCAGCGTACATGGGAGCCATAGCCATGGCAGCCATGGATTCTCCAAAGCCCAGACCCTGACTCTACGAAGCGACTGCACTCACTTCGCCGGGTCCCTCACATTTCCTCTCCTCTGGAGACAGAAGCTTGAAAAGCGACTCAGCTGCATCCGTCCTCAGCACTTGAAGCTTATTCAAAACTCCTGAAACCTTGTAACTTCGCACCACCCGATTACTCCCATGACACCTCATGCATTTTGTCAACCCCAGGATTGGACGCTCGGGTGTTGCGATGCGTCGCTCGAACACAAGAAGACAAAACCTCGCGTTTTCTAGCACTGTGGGGCGTAGTTTAGTGTTCATCGGGAGCTGTTCGATTACAGATTGCGCGAAACAAGTAACAAGAACATGCGATCAACTTAAGCACGTCACATCAGAGATTGGATGTCCGCCTCCGAAGCTACAGGTTTAATTCGAAGAAAGAATGACGAAGCATACCTAATGCTTTTGAAGAATGTACAGCCACAGTGATCAGAAGAATACTCAGCATAATCAATGAGAACATTAAACGGACCACATATGCCCGGAGCTCAGCTTTCCCCGAGATACCTCGTTTGTTGCCCAAGTTTCCGAATGTCACCTTTGGGTCGGTTCGGAATCTCCTTCACAAGTGGAGCTATGGCGCGATCTTTCGACATCCTCTGAAAAATGAGCTGCTGGCTCATGTCAGGTGCCACTATACTTACAGTCTTCGACCGCCTACAGGAGTGCGCTGCCAGTCCTTGATCTGCAGGCGAACGAGCTGAACCTTCCACTGCCAACAAGCTCAATCTAACTTCGTTGAGACTCTCTTCTGGAACCCTACGGGCTTTAGTCGGAGATTCTCTATCTAGCGCGGCTGCATGCCCGTACCTGCAGTGCGTGCGCCTGTCTGCGCTGGGGCCCAAGCGGCCTCTTTGGCTTTCAGCTTCGCCAAGCGCACCTTTCGCCACCACCCAAAGAGGGTTTAGGGATCACTGCAACAGAGTCAGCACAGGTTAGAAACCGTCTTTGAAAGGCACCATCGCGCTCATGAGCTTGTGGGTTGAAAAACAGGCGAGACGCTACAGTAGGCGCCGTGTCCCTTGAGTCAGGTTGCATTTGTGAAGCTGCAACTTCGACCAAGATGTTTTACGTCGAAAAGTCGAAATAGTCGAGACTCGAGCTTCCTGTGTTCTATTGAGGGAAATCGATCACTTTGCAATGAGGATCCTACCTAGCAGAGTCCGACAATTAAACCACCGCATTTTGCCAAGCACCCAAAAAAGACTGATGTATGCCGGGCATCTCGAACGCATCGAGAAGCAATGTCCCGGTAGTCAACAACCTGAACCTCGAAATCGTTCAACCCTTCAACCCTCCTTGCCAGAAGCGTAACGATCGGATTCAGGATCTGGGGGTTTGGGGCTATGGCGTCTTTCCAAAAACTGACAACCCTGCAACCAAATCCCAAGCACCCAAAACAAGACCCGTAGACTAGAAACACTTCAGTTCCTTTACTTAGTGAATCCTACACCTGAACCCTAAACACCCTAAACACCCTAAACCCTACACCCTGAATCCTACCACCCCCAAGAAAGGAAGTTCGCTTCTTCCCACCTGGCCCTGGAAGCCCAACTCGTCACTGAAGGACTGCAAACATCAAGCGGGTAGGTCGTTCAGACTTTGGGGTTTGGCGTCTATAGGGCTTTTCAGCTTGGGGGTTTAGAGTTTGGGATTGTGGGTTTCGGCTTGAAGGCTGAAGGGTTACGGTTTAAGGGTGTTTAGGGTGTCAGCGTTCGAGTTTAGAGTTTTTTGAGGGTGCAGGGCCCAGGGTTGTGGGGATTCAGGGTAAGGGTTTCAGGTGCAAGGGTTTCGGGCGTGGGGCTCAGCCTCAGCAATTTTTCGACATTTTGAATTCGAACAGGGTTCTGGGCTTTCGCTATACTATACTTCTGATACGGAACCCTAAGAAAAAGTACTGCTACTGTAGTTACTATGATTGCCGAGGCTTATGTACTAGACTAGGGTTTCTGCGAATGCGGCACGATTCGGGGTTCCGAGGCTTTTCAGGATCTAGGGCTTGATTTTAGGCTTAATGAGGCTCAGGAGCGGAGGATTGCAGATTGAGGCAAACAACTTCAGTGCTCCACTTCACATGCTCAGGCCTTGCCATAGTGCTCCTCCGCAGCTTTGCGATGGTAGAATACGCGACCATCCGGGCTGATAATCACCTTAGTTGCAGGAACTACACACAGCGATCAACTGATGCAGTGATGGGGGTCCTCATGCATGAAATGTAGGAAAAGCTAACGAGACTGGCAAGAAACATTGACGAACACCGTGAACCATGCTTGGTCGGCTTTGTTGATTGCTATCAGAAGCATGAGTGCAGCCCTTAATTTCCAGACCAAGGCACTGTGTAAGTTCCGCCACCACCGCGGCTACGCGCAATGCGATTGGTGCACTGCCAGGGGACGTGGTACAATGGCACACCATGGCCAAAAACGCAGGTGCACCCGCTCTCCGGCAAAACCCGAAACTCTGTGACCCTGTGATATCGGCGCCTTGACACCCTGGCCCCAATCATCCGGGAGCCACTTGGCGCCTTGGACAAAGATGATATCAAGGTTTGTTTTCTAGATGTTGTGCTGTTGCACAGTTGCACATTCACTCGGCCAAGCAACGGTGAAAGTCGACGATGACTTCCTGCCCAGAGAACAACATTATGTTTGGTGCACTACCAAAGAAACATGTTGCTCCTCCCGACACAGCATGACAGCACAGCTTGACAAAACAGGCGCTTCTGCCCGTGGCATGTGTCGAATGCAGTCCTTGCCCTCCTTCGTGCGCCACTTCTTCGGATCAACGGACCCCTTGGGGAACACGAGTGGATAGCCAGCTCGGTTTTCGATGGGCACCTGCGCGTTGGCAGTCTGCAAGCTCTGCTGCAAACGGCCCTGCAATCATCGCGGGCCTCGCGCATGACCTTGTCATGCGTCTTGGTCCTTGCAAGCAAGCTGCTAAGCTGCATGCAAGTGAAGTATGCGGAAACATGCGGAAGCAAACAGAAGTCTCTGCCGCCGCACCCAAGCCATATCTACGACTCAACCGGCTTTGGCGAAAGTGCTGGCTTTGGAGATGCATGTGAAGGGATCTTCTTTGGGAGCGGCTCCGATGCCGATCGGCCATGTTGACATGTTTAGAGTTGGTCTGCTGCCAAAAGAACTATTTGAGAACACGGAAGGGCCTCAGGATGTGAGGCAGCTGCAAATTGCAATCTTGCGGTCTGGCTTCCGTAAAGCGAAAACGGGCTAAAGACTTTGGCGAGCCTTCATGAGAAATCCAAGACCTTCATACTTCGCGGAGGTCAAAGTATGAATGATTTCCACCTAAAGCCAAGACCACAAAGTCCCCAAATGCTAAATCAAAACCCCGAAGCCCCGTGTTCCAAAATGCCCAAGCCCTCCGCTTCTTCATAAAACCACTCCCAACCACTAAACTCCAAGAGCCATAACAGGCCAAGGCTCAAGCCGATTACAGATCCTTATTCGTTCTCAGCCGAGCTGCACTTTCTCGTACTGCAGGTCTGTTCTTCCGCCCTGCGACCCAGGCATCGATAACTGGGAACATAGTACCAACACTGATCGCATGTACTAGCTGGCAGAAAATCATAATCACGAATAAGAATGGAAGACTTCCCGAACCCGTCCCCGTCCTTCTCCTTCAAGAGCGCCTGAGCGCCCAGAAATGAGTGTCTCGCACTTTGCGACAAAGGAGATTCAAGCAAAGCCCGGGCCTGCAAGGCCCAGCGAAGGCCTCGACGGTCCACCTGAAAAGGAGCTAAGACAAGGAACTGTTGCGAAAGATCTTCGTGGTTCTCAAGGCTGAGGGCAGAGCTCGGGCTCCGTTCCTCGGAACCATCTTCTTCTTGTTCGTCTTACGCGTACTGGACGCCGCGGCCTCTGGCAGAGAAACACTTCGATGTGAAGGGATCATGCTCACTTCTACACCGCCAAAGACCTTCTTCTTCATGGGCGACTTTCCCATCCTTCGCAAGTCCTTAGCACGCTAACCACAGGTGCCGAGCGGAGCGCGTCATCGTCACTAGGGCGGCGGCGCTGCAGCAGTGGAGGCTGCGAAGCTTGTCCGGACTATAGAACTGGCTGTTGTGGGTGATGTGCTAGTAACTACTAGTCACTTCTGGATTTAAAACCGTCTGAGACGACATGCATTCTCGAATGGTTGACTGCTGCATGTGGACAGTCTTTAGATCCCATTACGAAGTTGATCTGCGGTTTGAACATCCCTGGCTTGAACCACATGGCAATTACCTGGCGAAGCAACTCTCTTCACTTTATCACCGGAATGGCCCTCCGCTGCGCCGCGAGATTGAGCGATCTTTAGCTCTTGCC
Organism: Symbiodinium sp. CCMP2456; assembly: GCA_905221635.1. Lineage (NCBI taxonomy): Eukaryota > Dinophyceae > Suessiales > Symbiodiniaceae > Symbiodinium > Symbiodinium sp. CCMP2456. The sequence continues at coordinate 164,730 of CAJNDV010032552.1, read as the reverse complement.
AATGGATGGCTCACAATGCTCGGGTTGAAGTAACTGCTACTACTCTTCTCCTTATTCTTACACATCATAGTAGTATCGTCGGAATCCTGGTACTTGTAGCATTAGTACTGCTGCTGCTGCTGCCGAACAACATCTCTCCTCTCACTGTTCTTGCCATTGTGTTGTACGGCAACGATACCTTGACTGCTACTCTTCACCATGCTAATTTCTATCCGTCTTGGTGCTGGAACTTCCGCCGGCCTTCCCGTGCGGTCCGAGTTGTCCAGCTCATCGAAAAGGAGACCTAACCTGGGCTCACCCTCCGGTTTAGGGTTTTGGATTTTGAGTTTTTCGGGTTGACGTCTCAGAGATGATCAGCACCATCGCTATCATCATAGTCATCGCCATCGCCGTCGTCATCGTCATCATCATCAGTGTTGTCATCCACGTCCAGCATTTTCGATCCATCCAGCCATCCATCCATCCACCCACTCAGTTAGCCATCATACATGGTAGGGATGAGTCACGACCATCCTCCGCATCTTTATCCACATTATCAACAACATCGTTATCATCACCATCATCATCATCTGTATCATAAAACCCTCATAATTATCATTGTTATCGTCATCATCGTCATCAGCAGCAGCACCATTATAATCATCATAATCATCATCGTCATCATCAGCAGCAGCAGCATCATCGTAAACATCATTTTCATCGTCATCGCCATCACCATCATCCTAATCGCTGCCCCAGAATCATGGAACGATAGACATAACACAGATAACAGCAACAATAGCTTTAAAAAGCACCAACACTAAAGCAAACGCCTCCAGCCTTCCAGGAGAAAACTCACTAAAACCTCCTGCCCGGGCGAGATCCGGGCGCATGCTGCCAGCCTTTGCCGTTTGCCTCCAGGCTCCAACTTCCCGAACTTGAAATTGAGATTTCAAGGGGTAGGTCCTAGGGTTTAGGGTTTCAGGATTTTGGGTTTCAGGTTTAGGGTTAAGGGTTTCAGGTGTAGGGTTTGAGGTTTAGGGTTTAAACCCGTGGACAGGCCTAAGAGAGTTGGACCTAAGAGAGTTGAGCTTAGGGTGTGGGGTTAGGGCTCGCAATATCCCACACCCCAAAATCCCAAAGAGTAACGCAAACCCCTGGTGCATTGCATTTAAAGCTTTAACCTCAAACTTGAATCCGAAACCCCAAACTCTCGAATGCGAACTCAAACCAGTAATCTTAACCCGACATACTTTCAAGCTCAACTCTTTAGAGGCACGAAACAAACTGTAAAAGTAAGCAGGATGCAAACCTTCAATTCGTGTCAGTTCTCAGCTTTAGACCTACATGCCCTACGAGTACCTTACATCCCCTGAATCCCATATACATCCCTTTAATCCCAATCCTCACCCTAAACCCTAAACCCTAAACCCCTAAACCCCTAAACCCTAAACCCCTAAACCCCTAAACCCTAAACCCCTAAACCCTAAAAGCCAGGCCAGGCCTTGCAGGCTGCCTGAAGCTCACGCGTCAGAGCCGCCACCTCCCCAAGGAGACGAAGGGTTGAGGCATCAGGGCTTCGGGACTTTCTTGGGCCCAAGAACTCGTCAGTAAGGGCTCCGTATAAGGGCTTCGTTGGGTTCCTTCCAGGGATCTCTTTTTGGGCTTGCTATCAGCATCCCTTCAGCAAACAAGGGTTGAACAAGCTTTAGGGCGACGGGTTTCAACCTGCTGAAGCTGGTTCACAAGCGCTATGTCGCATGGTGTCTTCTTCAGCATTGTTACTGCCCTTTCTATCCTTGGAACAGTGAGACTAGTGCTTGACATCGAAGCAACACCTGAGGCCCACCTTGATCGCGCATTCAAAAGAACCTGTGCTACCTTCATGGTGCTACCCTAAACCCTCATAGACACCCCATATTTAAAAACCCTAAGTCCGAGACCGCCCGAACGGCGAAATCTCCCCAACCCCAAAAAGCCCAAGACCCTAAACCCTGTACATCCCCCAGGCCCAAGCAACTGCTTCTCAAAAGTCTTGGAGCCAGACACGGGCCCTGACTTGCGATGACCCCAGGGCCCGTGAGATGGGCCCACCTGAGCTTGTCAGTGGTCGCTTCAGCTTAGCGCTCAGGGTTTTTCGCTTTAGGGCTTCAGGGTTTTAGGGGTTCAGGGCCTTGGGGATTGATGGCTTTAGGGCTTAGGGCTTAGGGTGCAGTGGAGAATAAACAGTGTCCACGGAAGCATAGCATGTATAGAAGGCAATTCCATGCCATGTACATATAGATAGAGAGAGAGAGAGTGTGTGTATACGTATACATACAGATCATGGTACACTAACCTGCAAGATGTTGCCAACAGTTCAAAGCCAACAACTGAAGAAGTATATTATATGTCAAACTGAATTAAATTCTATCCAATTCAACTCCAGCTAATGTGTACAAAAACAGGATTCCACTGCAGGTGCAGGGATCACATACAAGTCGTCTGACATGTGCGGCAACCTGCGTGGACATCTGTCAATACCAAGGTTCTCACCGGCCATCCATGGCTGGCAGAACTGCGTCGGCTACCGCAGCAGCACTTTCGGGGCTTAAACTAAGAAATCGCTCCAAACTGGGGCCTTGCATGGCTGCACAGGTCAGACATCGGGGAAGCCATTGGCGCTTCCAAGACCACAGCGGCAGAGGCGTCGGGCAGTTTCTCGCGGATTGGTTAGGCTTGTGCCATGCGTCCAAAATGGCATAGGGGGCTAAATACCGTATGCGGGGAGAAGGTAAAATTGTCGCCCGAAGGAAACTTGGAGAGGTCTTCCAGGCACATTTCAATTCTGACCAGTCAAACTCTTGCCAGAGAGATGCCAGTTTGTATGCAGGTACAAGGAGTTGATAGATGTCGCGTTGCCCAGATGCACCTTCCTCGCCAAGTTCTGGGGCAGTCTGTGGATGAGACTCCGGAGCACAATTCACGGAGTCTATCTTCTCAAGCTGCAATCAGAGTTCGCTTCGGTAGGCTATCCGCAAAGATCTAGGATTTCAGGCACAGACTTTTCACATGGTCCTGAGACCATCTGGGAGGGCACTAAGGGCCAAAGGCCACGCTCTAAATGGACTGGCCAAGTGAATACCCGCCGCGGCTCTCAAAGACCAAAGAGTGTGAACTTCGGCTGCCAAGCCTATTTTTGTTTAGAAATCCAAATCCAACTTGCTTCAGTGTCTTGCAAGACCCACACGCGGGCGGAAAGTATTGTGCACAGCGTCAGGACCGCGTGCAGGGATGGCTTTGTTAACACCTGCCTCAAGCTGCAAACCGCAGGCACTGGGGAACAAACCACAAGATCAGCCACTACGGTCAAGGAACCAATGGGAGCAAGACGAAAATCATCTGGCGTACGAATTCAAACCACTCTACCGCAAGATTCAGATCCAGCTGTAGCAGGACGAAGGTCTAAACCCACGGGCGTCCGAAACCCGATAAGCCCCGAGATAGACCAGTAGAAGCCATTAATTATGAGACCTCACAGGAGCCTCCTAAACCCTAAACCTTAATTGAAACCCCTAACTAAGCCCCTAAACCCTAAACCCCATCTTAAGACAGTGAGAGAAGCCGTGAAAAACGCCTCACTTAACCTCTCAGGGCCCGGCCCTAGGCGCAGAAGGCGCTGTCTCCAGCTTTTCGCAGGATGTCGACCTGAGTGTAAAGATGAAAATACGGGTTGAATTAGGGTTTCGCGCTTAGGGTTCAGGGTTTAGGGTTTAGGGTTTAAGGTCTAGGAAGTTTTGGAAGTTAGGGCTTCGTTCAGGGAAGAGGGTGCGCTGAATCCGAAAGTAGACCCCATGCCTATTATACAAGGGACACTATCGGACATTCATTCAGGTGAAAATGTGTCGCATGGATGTCATTTCCTGGGATTCTAAGCATCTGCGGATGTGCAGTCTGCGCCCTCTTATGTAGGCCATGTCAGGCTGCCCGGGCTGAGAGTTCGTCCAAGCCCTGTAAGCGCAGGGTAAGTCCTTTGAGGCATGGGCGACGGACTTGAAAGCGAACCACTCTGGGATCTCCTGGCAGAACGCCAACCGAAGGAGTTTCAGTGCAGAACACGAAGTTCACGCCAGGTGGAATTACATGCACGTTCAGCTCCAACTTGGTGAATTCTCATCTCACCGAAATTGTAGCAATCAGCGGTATGATAATCATGCCTATATAAATGGCAAAGGTGATGCAATGGAGAACGACAACACTGACGATGCTTGACATTACGTTTGTCTTGCAGTGTCTTTGATGTTGGTACATCGGCGTTTCATTTATAGCGTTAACACTGTCGCTGCTGTTTGAAAGATGCCTATCCTCTCTGACTACTCGTATTTGCGAAAATAAAGCAGTATCAGCTGCTCACACCGCTCGGTAGTGGCATCCTCGTTGTTATTATCGCCATTCACCACCACCTTATCAGTGTCAAAAGCTCACCTCGCCGGCGCGCAGGCGGCGGCGGAACTCGGTGCCCGAAAGCTTCACCACCTGATGTCGCATTTGTCCTTACACCTAGGTCCAGCTCTTCTGCTCTTCAACTTCTCCTACACTGGTCTTACACCCAGACCCACATACCATGAGAGAAAAGTCTCCATTCCTTCGGCATGCTGTATAAACTCGGAGATGTCTCGCAACAGACTGCTTTACTGCTCCCTTCGGCCATGGGGAAGCCTCTTTCTAAAGGGCGTGACAACAAATAGACAGACAGAAGGCTCGCATATTGTCATCGGAAGACGGGCTCTCCGTGGTGAGCACTGAACACCCTCGGCAGGCCTTGTAGCCCTTGCTCTTGGCCACGCTCTCCTTCGGTCATAGGGTGCTAGGGTTTGAGGTTTATATTATAAGGATTTTCGGGTCTAAGGTCTCTCCAGGTAAAGCGTGCCAGGCTGGGCTCCCAAACTTCAGATCACTCGGCAAGATGATGCAGCATGCTCACACCCCCTTTTTTCCCCTGAGTCACAAGGCATCGACGCAAGCCAGATACCTGGGTTCTCTGTGGGCAGGCATCCATCTAAGCTGTCGATTGCTGTCTATGATCTCGACAACATGCAATGTTGAGAAAGTTATCCGTCCAGGGCGCATTCGCTGCAAAACGCGCTGATAAATCTCAGATGCCCTCGGCGCTGTGGAAGGGAAGCAATGACCATCTTCGTGCTCCAGCCTTTGAAGGAGAAAGCTGCGGTACAACTTATGAGAGAGATGTGAAAGGCCGTCGACGGGGAGAAATCCTTTGGGAGTCGAACGGTTAAGGTGGGCACTCCATGCGGGAGTTCTGGTTCAGGTTGGTGTTCCAATAATGTTGTTTGTTACTACCACGGTCTTTTACTAACTTTACTGCCGTAATAGTAGCAGTAGTCGTAGTCATCCCAATATTCCTTGCTGTCGTGGTCGTAGTAGCATTCGATATCGTGGTCGTCGAAGTAGTAGTGGTAGTGGTAGTGGTCGTGGTAGTAATAGTAGTATTGTTTCGATTTTTTTTTTACGTCCGCCATGCGCCACCCACACTATGTGTAAGAAATTTAAAACATTCAGCGTTGCGCGTCGGCGCAGCCAGCAGATGCGAGCGGAAGCTTTCATTTTTGTGTATGGGGTGTTTCACCTCTAAAAAGTCAACA